>PVKU01005657.1:0-118750 GCA_004027475.1 Anoura caudifer | reverse complement strand
TTAAAAAAAAGAATCACAATAGCGAGGAAGGCGAAGCTTGCGGGGAAGTATAGCTGAACAGGAGAGTGATTCTCTCTGCCTAGAGAAGTGGGTACTTATTTTACAAACCCTATTCCGGTAAGCAGAAAAGAATCAAATGTACGGGGCACGTGTGAGAAAAGGGGGGGCACTTGCCACGTGCGCTGATTGTATCAGAGGCTGGAAGAAGGGAGTAACTGGTGGGCGTGGCAGGGGGTGTCAATCAAAAAGTCTTTCCAACCAAAAATCTTTTAAACAAGTTTTTCTCTTTCTTCAAATCACCAGCATTTTCTGAGGGCCATCCACTCTCCTTTCCAGTGTTTCATGTTGTCACACACGTACATGCATGTACACACAGGCCCTGGGTAAGAATCACACTTCTCAAAATTAAACTCTCTAGACTCAAAGGCTGATTCGCTGGCTGTGCAAGCTTGGAGAGTGTTCTTAGCCCAGTAGAAGTTTCTACGTATAAATCTGTAAAATGGAGTTGATAAAACTTAACCGCCCTGTTGTGAGGATTGAGTAGATCATGGAAGTGAGTAAGAAAATATACGCCACAGCTCATCAACCCTTCGCTACTAATATTCTCATTATTAGTTACCGTGGGGCATACAGAAGAAATAATAAAATGATAGCTATTATACGCTGGCTTCCTATTAAGAGTTACGAGCTGTTTAATTTTCATAACATTCTAATGATAGAGGCACTATAATCATTTCCTTTTTACATTTGATGCAACTGTAGCACAGAGAAGTTAAACAATTACATAAGGTTGCACAGCTAACAAGTTATAGCCATATGTAACATGGTGGGAAAATTATTCTCTTCAACAAACAAAAAATAAGTATATTCCCAGTTTCTCTTAAGAGGCATCGTGCCATTTTTAAGTTTATCTAAACCCTTTTTATGTTCATTTATGTTTTCTGCTCAGCCATCTGCTAGTGACTCTGTAGTGTTTTCCTTCATTTTCTTTCCTTTATTTACTTCACTCAAATCACACAGCCTATCTCTCTGGGCTGGTATTTCCAGATTTAAACAGAAAGCCCCTTTTCTCCTTAGACAAACTCTGATTTCAACTCTGGATTCATACAGTAAACCCTTGACCCAGTTCTTTAATAGATCATTTTTTTAAATGGCATTATGTCTTTTTGAGGTGTTTCTGCTGGAATTATACCTAGTATTTCAGGATAATTTGGGAAGTTGTGTTGAGTTTGGTTTGCAGTACTTTTTTTGTTTAAACGAGCTCTGCTCGAAAAGAGCCTAAAATATAGTTGAGAGGAGAAAGGCGCATATTGACACAATGCTAACTGAATGGTAGAGAGGACTTTACACTTTCCCCTACCCACAATGCCCTTCCTCTTCCCTGACTTACCTAAATGCCGCGTACCTTTCCCTCTTATAGGGTGAATAGGATTTTCATAGAAAGCAGTGAAGGAAAAGTTGAGGAGTGTTATCGATGAAGGAATAGCACAAAACAACACCTTCAGAACTGGCTGCCTACTCATCCGACTGTTAATAATTGTGCTCCAAACACGCTCCAGTTCAAACAAGCTGCAGGAAGGCTAATTTAAACAGTTAAATAAAATACTCTGTTGTTTGAGGGTTTTGTCACACTGGAGGAATTCTCAGAGCCTTCAGTACACTCCTGCCAATGGCAAAGCTGGCCGAGAGAGGCAAAAGCTATAATAGTTCCCAAACACATTTGACCATGGAATTCTAGTGAATACACCCGGGAACCAGTATGCCGTAGAACACAGTCTTGGAAAAATATTTCAAAAAGCACAGACATAAAGCAAATATTATTTAGGGAACACAAGAAAACCAGCAAAATGTAGAGTATCTAGCACAAGGGTTCCTGGGGTCTGACAGGCGGAGCCTGACCCAGCAAAGATATCCAGGGTTGATACTACATGAAAAAGTTTATAAGAAGAGTTGCTACGGTAAGTATGCAGTAATGTAAAGATATACAAGCTTGGCTGGGGTAAAGTGTTCACATTCAAGAAGTGTTTTTGCTCAGCAACACAGAGCTCCCAGCATGTCACTGTCATTTTGCACGGTAAAAGCGCAATCCAGGTAAAACATCTGGCTCTCTAACATCATGAATTTCTTACTTGGCACAAATAATTTCTACAAATTCAGTTGAAACCCAGAAAAAAAAAACCTGTTCTCTGTTCAATGCAAACCACATTTGACTTTATTCAAAAAGTTTGAGCTATATGTTAATTTTTTAAATCACCAAATGAAAAGTGGTGACTGTTTTTGGAAAATAGACCAGACACATGAGACAGAAGACTTCCCCAATCAATCACCCTTGCTGTGGCAAATTATTCCCCCAAAAAGTATGCAAGATAGCCTTGTTACTTAAGGACATGGGCATAAATCCCAAATGAAATGGCTAAAATAGTTTAAATTTTTTTTCTGAAGAATGCCATAGGTAGGGGTAGGAGGTTGGTAGGTAAGGAGCAAGGGACAGGTATTTTTAACTATGCATTTTAGTATTGTTTGGTACTTGAAAATGTGTGTAAATTACTTTGTCAAATCTATTAACTACTTTTTAAAAAACAGGGCCTATATTTGCCATTTAATGCACGTTTGCTAAAACATACAAGTGCAGAAATGAGTATTTAACCTGCAGATGCTACAGCCACATTATATAGCTAACACTGTGATATGGGGTCTATTTAAAGCTTAATTACTAGCAAAATAATCACCCTCTATTTATCAAGCAGAGTTTAAAACAAAGTCACTGAAGGCAGTCTAAATTTTTTTTAATGTTAAAACTTGAATCACTTTGAATGGGTTTTCTCCTCTCAATTTGAAAATATAATTTACTTTCTTCTTCACTGTGGCATTTATTATCTGTATTATTTATCAGACAATCTTTTAATCTTTGATGGAAGGTCCATATTTTCTTTAATCCTTATCCCAGATAGTCACTTCACACTGCAGTTTCATGATTGAGGGAAAAAGAAAAGGAGAGAAGGTGGGTGGTTAAAAGAAACAAGTGCAATTTCTTATTCAGGGTTTTTTACAAGCAAAACTGTTTTAAAACCATCTTGAACTTTGGCTGCATTGCTTTTCTGTTCTTTGGGTGTTTTTATTTAATTATACAAGAATAATCTCAGAAGCCCATGGTTTCCATTCATCTGATAGCGAAAGCCATAGAATTACCCTTCCTAATATTTAATTAAACATTTCTGTCAATTACACTAAATACGTACATAGTTGCACTGCCGCTGATTCAGTTGGTGTCTAAAAAGATAGCCCATATTAAAACCCCAGTTTGACTATGCAACACATTAGAGTCGGGTAGCAAACATAGCAATTGTGTTTCCTAAGAAAATTGCTCCTTTTAATTAAAGCATTTGCTCTTCTCCTAGCACCTGACAATGTGTGATGCAAAATAAACGTTAAACAGTACTGCAAATTTTTCCCTCAGCTTGCTCAGTCCACATTCAAAATCATTTGATTCAGAATAATTTCTTAAGGGTTTATTTACTTAAAGTGGGTTGAAAAAAACACAACTGGCAATTCTGGTAATCAGCAAAGCTATGTTATCAAGGAATCACACCACTTGGAAAGGTCCCACAGGAACCGTGATGAGACATTAGAAGGTGGGGTCTTCCACCTCCTCTCAGCTCAATGACTCACAAATGAAATCTCCGGCCATGCATGAAGATTGAGTGCTGAAGAAAATGTCCCGTGTGAGAATGGCTGCTTCCAACACTGAAAATCAAGTGGAGATAAAGAACGTGGGTCTTGAGCCTAAGGTAATTTATCAGAGCTGGCTGTTTTTCTCTTTGAAATACCGCAGTTAACTAATAAGGGTGAACTACTTTTTAGTTCTTTTTGATTTTTTAAACTAATCTCCAATCGTAATATAATTGACCAATGCTTCAATTACAATGTAAAAGTATTGGGATTCTCCTCTGTCTGTCTGTCTTTCTCTCTCTTTTTCCACCCACCACCCTCTCCCCCTCTCTCTCCACAGAATACGTCCTCACTTAAGGTCATTGATAGGTTCTGGGACTTTAAGCAAAACATGTAACAAAACCAATTTTACCACAGGCTAATTGATACAAACAAGAGTTAAGCTCCTACAGCATCTCATCAATGTCATAATGAAATGACATTATTCAAGGACCTGCTGTATATTTAACTCATGCCCTGGATATGCTTTTTAAAAATGAGTATTAGATGGAAGTGTTCATCTGGTATGCCTGAATCATCTGAAAAAAAAGAAAAAAAGGTGTGATTCTGATAGATGCTCTCTTCAAGTAAAAGTTAGCAAAGACTTTAGAAGCTCTGGAAAGGATTCTTCCAATAGAACCACTTTCAATGGAAACAGTATAGAACTGTCAGCCTACACAAATAGATGCATAGCTTAAGTGTCTACAGAAAAAATCAGTGAAACATTTTTATGGTCTAATCAGATATTTAGAATTCACTGGATTTTTTTTTTAACCTATGACTGCAAGTAACAAAAGTCCACCCCAAACCCCAAAATGGATGTGTACATTAAATTTAAAGGTAGAGGTCACACAAAACTAGAGACACAAAGTTTACTTTTCCTCATCAGAGCCCAGAATTACAAATTAGAACCAGAAATGAAGCCCTCTGTCCACCTCCCTATACAGGCGTAAGTACCCCACCTACCACCTGCCATCCTCCCGCTCCGTCGCTTATCCCACGTTCCTGACTCTTCTTTCTCCACCCCCTTCTCGGTGAAAGGAACATTTCTCCTTTTGTTCTGAAAAAGTCCCAATATCACACCTTCGTTTTGAAAAGGCAAAATCAGAATGTCTGAAGTGTGTTTGACTAATAGAACAATCTCTGCCAAAACCCGAATGGAACCGACTGAGTCGGTAGAAAGTGGGAGACCCAGTGGACAGTCACTTGAAACAGGGACTGAGTGATTCAAGAATGCACGTCCTGCAGGTGCGGGTGCGGATGAAGGCTGACCAGTGCCTGTCACCCAGACAGTCGAGCCCCCACACACTGAATGTACTCCATAAACAAAGAAATAAGGGAATGTATGAATGCAAAACACCGGAACAGGAGTAAAACAATGGGAATCCAGATTGAGGAAAGAGACTTAGCTTTCAAGTTAAAACACCTTGGATTCCTTTTCTGACTGAACTATTTGTTGAACAAGTAACCCTAGGGAAAACAACCTCCATGCGTGCCTGTTTCTGCATGTGCCAAACGGGATAGTGCTATCTACTTGCTGGGTGGGAGAAGTAACGAGCTCGTGATACAGGAGATCAAGCATGATTCAAAAAAGAAAGCACAAGAACGTGTGTCATTCCCTAATCTGATCGGGGCCTCGGGACTGTGATCCCTTTCACTTCTCCCTGTAAAGTGCCAAGTGCCGGAATAAAGGGCACACTCACAATGAGCAGCTTAAAGACTGCATGGAACACCTGCCTTCCACGTGCCCACCACTGGCTGTAGGGAACAGGTATCCTTCGCAGTGGCATCTGTGCCATCTGGAGCCCAGGACTGGCCATCACTGTCATAAAAAGACTCTGCGTGAACCCTGGCACCTGCCTGGCTGTGGTCTGTGTTGTCATTGGCCTTGTGTTGTTAGCCCAGGTCTTTGATGCTGAATAAACAAATAAGTTTATTCCCTGCTTCAATCAGTCACTAGTGGTTCCTGCTGCCTACAACCAAGCCACCTGCATGGTAAGGAAAGACCACAAATTTAATAACCAGATGATCATGTGAATCAACAAATGAATGAGTAAAAACAAAAAATCAAACAAAGACTAGGTTCAATTTCCATATTTGTCATTCATTTTCTCTCTTCTGCTGTGACTTGGTCTACCTATCTTTTCCTTAATAACAATCAATTTTAAAAACAAATATTCCAGTTTCCTAGAAAACCTAAGATTCTTATATAACTTATAATAACAATTTCTCAGATATAGGCTTGATTATTTTCAACTAGACTGGGAGCCCTAATTCCTCTCCTCGAAGCTCAATCATTTTTTTAAAGCTAAGAAAAAGATTACAAGAAAGGAAATGATCATCTTTGCATATATAGAAACTAGCTGAGCTTAGTCCTATATTAAAGTTTGAGCTTCAATAAATAATTCTGCTTGTGATTCCAAAAAGCAATTATAGATCTTCCTGTGAATATCCCTCAGGTACCTTAAGTTCAACAAGTCTTTAAAAATTAATTTATCTCTTACTTCTAAACATGGTTTAAAACTTTGTTTATCCTTCAGGTTCCATATAAAAATGTGAGCCCATATGTAAAACCTCCACCACTCTTTATCTTCAAATTTTCTTAAAATTAGTAAAAAAAAAGGCAATAGAACAAATCTGTATTACTCCTGGAAAAAAATGTTTAACTATTCCATAAAATGCTGGATATTTTGAGATACTTCTTCACAATGGAAGGAAAAGATGGAGAGTAGAATTTTCAGTATGCAATGGAAATGCCAAGAGCAAATGATGGACTGAGTAGAACCATCCTTGAACCTCATACTCAGAGAAGCAGATAAGCTAAAACAAATTTAAAAAAAGAAAGAAACAAGAAAAGAGAGATCCTATTGAAGCAGGTATGGACCGGGGCAGCAAGTTCTTTCATGCTCCTTCCACTGGATGTGAGAGTCCAGATCTTTTTACTCAGCACAGGCGTATGAGTGCCTTGACCAGCAGAGCACAGCAGCTGTGACTGTGACTTTCAGGATTTTGAAAATAGCGAAAAGCCCATGCAGCTTCTGCCTTGTTCAATGGAACCCTCACCAATAGGAGCCCTGGGCCTCTGTGTGAAATATCTGACAGCTCTGAAAAAACCGTGTTGGGGAAGCCACGTGTGGGCATGCTGGGGATGCTTGCCTCCAGCCATCGGTGCCCTTTTATTATACCAGCATCACATCATGGCATGACTTCCATCAATGCCCCCTTGATCAGAAGAAAAACCCAGTCAAGCCTTGCCTGACTGCCTGACTCAGACACAATAAAGTGGCTGGAGGGTTAAGCCCCTGTGTTTTGGGGTACTTTGGTACACAGCAACAGAATCTGATAACAGAAGTGGTAAAACGAAAGGTGTAACACGCAACATGGTGTAACATGGGGAACAGGCTGCAGATGAAAGCATGGGGGGCTTCCAGGTGCCTGGCGAAGGGCTTGATGGTAAGTGCGGAACAATTTTGGGAGGCTGAGGAAAAGAAATTTTGTTATGCCGTAGGAGAGAGTTGGCCAACACTGTCTCCTACGGGGCCACGGCAAACAGGAAGCACCTATACTTAATGAATTCGATGACCTAGCTAAGGAAGCTTCTGAACCGTGCTGGAGAGGCCATCCTGACCTAGTCTAGATGCCTGTAATAAACTGAAAGAGGAGAGCAATGAATCAGAGAATAAACTCTTCCATTTCTGAATTGGATTTGGAGGAGCTATAAAGGCCTCCAGACATTTCTTTCCAAGCAACTTGATGTTTTCAAAGACATAGCCTAAGGAACAAGATCAAATTCAGAGCACTGCAAATAAAACACAGCCCTGAGGAACCCAGCTTTCGGCTGTAAGATCCCTTCTTAAGAAGTGAGAAAGCCACAAGTCGGCATCTCACTCTCTCACTTACACAGAAAGGCTTCTGAGAACACTGAGAGTGTGCCTCAGAGACCCTGCCAATGAGACAGCGGTGCTTCTAAGACTCTCAAGAACCTCAAAATCTATATGGACAGGGGACAGGCTCAGACAGTGTCTCAGTTGCAATATTGGCCATGTTTTAGGTGAAGAAAGAATAACACAGAGGGCACAACCAAGACTTGCAGAGAATCATTCCCAGAGAGGAGCCCTATTCGTTCATTACTAGTTCTTTTTTTTTAAGATTTTATTTATTTATTTTTAGAGAGAGGGAAAGGGAGGGAGGGAGAAAGAAGAAAGAAAGAAAGAAAGAAAGAAAGAAAGAAAGAAAGAAAGAAAGAAGGAAGGAAGGAAGGAAGGAAGGAAGGAAGGAAGGAAGGAAGGAAGGAAGGAAGAAAGAAAGAAAGAAAGAAAGAAAGAAAGAAAGAAAGAAAGAAAGAAAGAAAGAAAGAAAGAAAGAGAGAGACATCAATGTGTGGTTGCCTCTGGCTTGCTCCCCACCAGGGACTTGGCACACAACCCAGGCATGTGCTCTGACTGGGAATCTAACCGGCATCTCTGGTTCACAGGCTGGTGTTCAATCCACAGAGCCACACAGGCCAGGGTATTCCACCTTTTTGAATGACAGTGTCTAGTGTCTACTTCCCATCGCTGTATCTTGCCTGTGTATATGCTGGGAAGGGGAGAAAGGCAGGGCATTGTTCCTTAAGTTCTCAGTTCTTCAGAACAAGAGGAATTGTGCCCAAGTAACTAACTCTAAAAGCTCCATCTGCTCCTAGACATGATTTAACATGAGATCCCCATCTGAAGCCAGAGTCTGATGCTGTGAGCCAGGGGGATAACTTCTTTTCACCCCTTGTTGGACTAACTTGCTTTGGATAAAGCCTCTGGAGAACAGCTAGAAATCTGGATAAAATTTTTTATCCGGAGACCAGCATTCAGTGTCTCTTATCCAATCATTGGGATCAGCATTTGCTAATTACCTCAGTTGACAGGTTAAGTAACTGAAAAGCTGAGCAGGAATTTCTGTAGTCAATTCCTTTATCCATCCATATTGAAAAATTTGATGGAGCATAGAACCAAAAACGGAAACATAAAGTTTCTAGAAATATATATAGAAGATATGTCTCTGGTTGTGGCATAGGCTTGGACAGGACACAAGACACAAATGCTACCAGAAGAGAAATGACAAACTGGACTTCAGCAGAATGTCTGCCTATCAAGTAAGAAAATGAACAAGCTACAACTGGGAAAAATATTTGCAGCACATATATCTGACAAAGAACTTGTATTCGGAATAAAAACCTCCTATAAATTGTCAACAAAAATGTCCTGCAAAGTCCCAAGTCAAAAAAATAGATATAAGACTTAGACACTGGGCACCATAATACAGTGATGGGCAAAAGCCAGTTTGCAGGTATGAGTACACAAAACACAGTTTCTTCTTGGACTATTGTTTATTTATTAATTACTGTATTATTTATTATTATTAACCTACTTTTGCCTGCCCCTGCATATTTAATTGGCCAAGACTCAGAGGTATATTTACTCAACACTATGAGTCATCAAGAAAAAGTAAATTAAAAACCACCATATTTGAAATACTTCAAATATCACAGATGGCAATCCCATTCTTCCTGGATGGGAATGTGAATATTATAACCATTTTGGAGGACTGTTGACAGTTTATGATAAATAAAATGTAAATCCACCTGATGACCCAGCATGTCCGCTCCTTGGTATTGACTCAAAGGAAATGAAAACATGCGTACACAAAAGCTTGAACAAGAATGTTTACAGCAGCCTTGTTCATAATGAGCAAACACCAGGAAGAACCCAAATGTCCGTGAACCAGTGAATAAACAACTTGCAGTTTGGCCATGCAATGGAATAATACTCAGCAATAGAAAATGGACTAAGTATTCATATATAGATCCCCCTCATCCCATAATTGCCAATTCTAGAAATGGCAGAGGAAATGAATTTGGAAGACATGCAAACTGTTACCACAACATAGTTGTTACAGCACGTTTATAAGAGTAAGTAATTGAAGCAACTGAAGTTCCTCAAATTAAGAAAGGGGTTCAATAAACTGTAGTTTATACATACAATGGGAAAATATTAAAACTAGGCTGTAGGGTTTATTTTATGAAAAATTGGCCACAGCATATTAATTGAACAAATTAGCATACTATACAATATGTACAGTTAAATGTTGTAGACAATGAGTACATGCTCACATAAACATACACTTATAACATAGCCATACCTTGGTACTTGTTGGCTTCAGAACTCATCAACCTTGTACTCACTGTATTTTGAGGAGAAAAAAAATGCTTCAACATTCAGTGCTGCTTGGGACTTGTCACACTTGCTAGAACTTGTATGAGTCATAACACCACACCGCAAGAGCAACAACTAAACCTAAAAAAAAACAAAAACAAAAACAAAAACTAAGTGAATAGCTAGAAAAGGAAGAAAATCAGAGAAATAGAGATCCCGTGAAGTGCTATCAGCAGGGAAAGGGAGGGGAGAAGGGGGGGGGTGGAAAGTACAGGGAATAGGAAGCATAATTGGTAGGCATAAAATACAGGGAGGTTAAGAATAGTATAGGAAATGGAGAGGCCAGAGAACGTATATGTACAACCCATGGACATGAACTAAGTGGTGGACGGTAATACTGGAGGGTGGAAGGATGTAGGGCAGAGGGGGATACAGGGGAGAAAAAATTTGGGCCAACTATAATAGCATAATCAATAAAGTATACTTTAAAAATCACAAACCAATAAAAATTTAGGGTTTGAATCAAATAATAAAATATGCTTAATTATATGCATTTTATATAACTTACTTATTAAAATGAATCATAACTTTTTGTTAGATGATTTTCATCCAATCTGTACACAATTATCATTTCTCCTAGATTTGATGTGAAGCCAGCCCATATTTGTTGAGAAAAAATAAAACAGAATGAGAGAAAATCTGTGAACTTTTTTTATTGGCTTGTGTGACTGTATAGCTAAATAATAAGTATGGAATACCATTCCCAAGACCCTCCCTGCCATGTCCCATGCTCTCTTAGGTCTAGGAGATAGAAGTTATCATTTCATTGACTGAACTCTCCTTAGCAACTTTTGAAATAAAATTTCCCTATATCAGGGTTAGCAAAAGTTTTCTGTAAATATCAAAATAGTAAATGTTTTTACCTTTGGAGGCTACCAGTCTTAATTACAACTGCAAACTCTGCTATTATACTGTGAAAGTACCCAGGAACAATACATAAATAAGTAGTTGTGGCTGTGTTCCAATAAAACCTATTCACAAAAACAAGCAGTGACCGATTTGTCATACGGATCACAGTTTGCTGCCCCCTGCCCTACATAATACAAATAACCATGATAATGATAGTGTGAATTGACTGACCATATAATTCATCATTCAAATTGGGAAAATTTGGAAAGTAAAAGCAAAGCTAAAATAATTAAAATATATACTTTCTGAAATTATATATTTACTGACCAACAATTTTGTTTCATTATATTGTTAGATTTATAAAATAATTCTATTCAAAAGTTATTTTCAAAAAAGAATAAAATTCTCCCTAAAAATCAAAACGTATACACACCTTCTTTTAGGCGTATCTGTTTCTATTAATTGTACATTGAAAAATAGCATAAGAACAATAATCATTCTTACCCATGTGTCTGTCCTATGAAGTCACAGTTATTGTTCTGAAGTATGTATTCTTCCAATATAATCTTATTAATTTATTCATAAAGTTGCTTGTAATCTTTTTCAAATGGGCATTTTGGAGTTAATAGAATTGAAATCACTGACCCTTTCAATTGACTTTTCTCCATATAATATATTTAACTAAGAAAGTACTCTCTATTTAGGTCCCAATGTAAGCAGAACAAACCCTGCTAAATAGAGAATATTCTTGCTTCTAATGCTTTCTTGTTGAACTTTATAAATACTTCTCAGCCCACTATAGTGATAAGTACTGAGTTTTTGCCTCCATTATGACTCTTTCTTTCTAACCATTTTTACATAATAAAAATTTTCAAATGTCTTCTCTATGTTTATATATTATTGACATCTTTCACAAAATATAAATACTAAAAACTTACAGGATTACTCAAATCAACCATTGCCAGTACAGGGAATGAATGTATTCCATTAAAAATAGCAGCTCCATCAAAAGATCTTCCCCATACTTTCACTTTGAAATACTCCAATGTGCAATCACAGAATTTCACATTTAGATCTCGTACACACTCGAGGAATAATATTTAATTTGTTTTGAACATCCTTGCTTTCGGAGAGATTCATTGCAACAGTTTTCTGTTTACAGGTTTTGTTTTGAACAATTGCAAATCACTAAAAAGTGTTCAGAGCTGATGTTTCTTGGTGTTCCATTCATAAATACATTAAATATTTCCAGCTGATTTTGCATAAAATATAATAAAAATTTTAGATGACTCATTATCAAAATAAAAAGAAAAGTTCAGTATCGTGGGAGAGAAATTTAATTTACTTCAGAAGTTTCTGGAGCCTAAAACATTTCTAATATTTGACTGATGGTGGGCAGCAAAGTTGGAAAGCACATCTGCCAGCTAAATTTTTTTTATTTCTTATTCAGAGGAGCTTCTCACATAAAAAGTTTGGAGTTCAGTTACTCTAAATTGTGTACAAGTTTAAAACTATAAATCTGAGCATTTTTGCTTCTGATACCTTTGATGGAATAGAAACAAGGATGAATTATGTGCTCGCCATGATGAATACCAGGCACATTACCACATGTTTTCTTAATTTAATAACAATATTATTTTCCTGCCCTGGCTGGTATAGCTCAGTGGATTGAGCGTGGGCCTGTGAAGCAAAGGGTCATGGGTTTGATTCCCAGTCAGGGCACATGCCTGGGTTGCAGGCCGGATTCCTCGGTGAGGGGCGTGCGAGAGGCAAGCAACATTGCTGTTTCTCTCACTCTCTTTCTCCTTCCCTTTCTGTCTGTCTAAAAATAAATAAAATCCTTTAAAAATATTATTTTCCTGTGATAATATGCTCCACCATTTTAGTAACACAGCCAAACCAAGATACTTTATTTTGAATGGTGAACGTATTTACCAATTTTATGAAAGCATCCACCACAATATTAGCTATTTGAGCTTTGACAGAAGGTACATCCAAAGCCTTAACTTTGATTTCATAATTGGATGGGAAAAAATTGATCCATTATTGAAATTAACTAGTTTTCTGTTTGAAGGATCTGAACATTCTGAGGCAAACCTGCCATCATTTAATTACTGGATATCATCTTCTGCTAATGCAGCCAACGCATTCACAGCTCCTGCTTAAGTTTTCATACAGGCACAGGAAAGTCTGGAATAAAAATGGAATAAAAGCTATTTTAAACAAGCATTTTATCTAAATGATGAATGATAGTTCACAAAGTGATATATAAACATACCATCTGCAGCTGCATATTTAATCACAGTTTTCAGGCACATTTTTCTTAATATAATTACTTAGGTTTGGAGTAAATTCTGATGCTTCCTCAGCATATTTGTCTTTTGTATCCTATGTCGTCACTGATGTCACTGTGGTCCCTAGCAAGGAGCAATTGTCAACAAATACTTTGCTTAAGCTAAGTGTTCTATATCAACTTTCTTGAAAAATAGAAGTTTAGTACTTAATTTTTTAAGTATGTACTTCTAGTTTTTAAGCTCATTGCACCCAAAACAATTGATTCCAAAATGAAATATATCACCAATGACATACATCTTTGAATATTTATTTGTCCATATAATAAAAATACCAATATCACTATAGCAATAACGTTCAGAACACTTTTGATATTCTCACCCTCTTTGGGGCACACATTTAATATACATTTAAATCAGTAATTGTCCATTTCACCCACTGGTTTCTCCAACTGCTGGCCTCATGCATCTCACTCCACAGCACAACTTGGAATTAAAGAAATAATACCTATATAACAGCATAAAAGCAGAAAGCACCTAGAGGTAAACTAAACAGATTATGTGCAAGAGCAATACACCAAAATCTACAAAGTGTTGCTGAGAAAAAATTTTAAAGACCTAAAAAAGACAAAAGATTATCCTCATGCTTTAGAAAACTCACTATTGGCAAGATGTCAATGCTTCAAAGTTTGCCTATAGATTCACTGCAAGCCAATCAGAATATTGACAGATTCTTTGTAGAAACCAAGGAGATGATTCTAAAATTAATATGCAAAGACTAAGAAAATTTTAAAAACCCAAATGATTTTTAAAAATGAAGAACAAAACTTACAACCCTGGATTTGAAGCTGTCTTAGAACGCAGCAACCATCAAGACAACGTGGAACTGGACAGACACATAAATTGAAAAACAGAAGAGAGGGCATGGGCAATACACGCATATGCATATGTACAAATTCATTCCCGTGACGTTCTGAAAAAGGCAAGACTGCTGGACCAGAAAACAGATCAGAAAAAGATTTCCAGAGACTAGGAGTCAGAGTCAAAGTTTGACTGCAAAGGAGCAAAAGAGAACCATGGTGTGGTTGTGGAAAGTTATACTTTGACTGTGATAAGGATTATGCAACCGTATACACTCAACAAATATCATGGCACTGAACGCTTTCAAAGTGTGGATGCTATTGTATGCAAATTTTACCCCCACTTTTAAACCTTACTTTTACAAGAGAGATAAGGCACAGGAAACCTCACTTTTAAAAAAGAGATAAGGCACAGAAAACCTCAAAGGAGCTGTAACTTCCTCTTGGAAATCTCCTCATTATTTTCACCCTGGCTTCTCACTCCACCCTCTCTGACCTGCCTCTGTCCTTGTGCTCAGTCCTCTAGGTTAACTCACTGGATTACAATTCTGGAGGGTTTTTGCCCTAAAGTTGTATCTCTATGCTGAAAGTCACATCAGACATGTAAAGATAATAATAAATGGTTGGGAGAGGAAACAAAAAAATGAATGAAATAAGAGAAAAATATACTCTTTTCATTAGTTTTTTTCTCTCAACCACCCCTGGGATGGAGGGATACTTTCTTCTGTCATTCTGTGAATACCAAAGCTAACCTGAATTACATGATTATCTTGGATTTATATCTGAAAAGTCAGTGTGCAATTTTGTTTTTATTCAGATATGGTGAGGCCAACAGATGAGGAGAGGATTGCCATTAGCCAAGATTAAAATGAAGGAGAGAATTCTAGAAGCAGCAAGGGATAAGGGCACAGTCACCTACAAAGGAGTTCCCATCAGACTGTCAGCTGATTTCTCAAAAGAGACCTTCCAGGCAAGAAGGGGCTGGAAAGAAGTATTCCAAGTCATGAAAGTCAAGGACCTACATCCAAGATTGCTCTATCCAGCAAAAGCTGTCATTTAGAATGGAAGGGCAGATAAAGTGCTTCTCAGATAAGGTCAAGTTAAAGGAGTTCATCATCACCAAGCCCTTATTAAAGGAAATGTTAAAGGGACTTATCTAAGAAAAAGAAGATAAAAAATATGAACAGTAAAAAGACAGCAAACTCACAGATATTAACAACCACACCTAAAACAAAAACAAACTAAGCAAAGGTCTAAAACAGGAACAGAACTACAGAAATGGAGATCACATGGAGGGTTAGCAACAGGGGAGTGGGAGGAGAGAGGGAGAAAAGGTACAGAGAATAAGTAGCATAGATGGTGGGTAGAAAATAGACAGGGGGAGGGCAAGAATAGTGTGGGAAAAGTAGAAGCTAAAGAACTTATGACACATGGACATGAACCAAAGGGGGGGAATGTGGGTGGGAGTGGGTATGCAGGGTGGAGGGGAATGATGGGGGAGAAATGGGACAACTGTCAATAAACTATATTTTAAAAAATAAATAAATAAATTTAGAAAGGAGACTTAGTTGTTCACAGTCCCCATGGGGAGGGGGCATGCATGCCATGGCCAGGGCCACCCAGACAAGCAGCAGGGTTAGTCAGGAGGTGCAGGGAGTGAGTGGTAAGGTGGGCAAAGCCTTCACTGTGGGTTTCATGAGAAGGACTGGGCCAGGCAGAGCAAGAAGCGGAGTGGGTTTGGGATTGGGTAGCTTGAATGACTTCAGGGAGCTCCGGGCCACAGGGTGATCTCTGGTTTTCCAGTATCTGGTCTTGTGTGATGTAGAGCAAGAGGACTGTGCCCCAGACACCAGGAGCCAGATCAACGGAGGCAGAGTGGGCATGGACTCAGGATGGGTTGGTTTGCATATCAAAGTCACACTCACAGGTGAGCAGGCGCTGCCCCTCTAGAAAAGGGCCAGTCTCTTCCCCCCCACACTCCCTCTCTCCCTAGCCCTATTAGTGAGGCCCTATGTGCGACACATTAATGCAGAATATAGGTATTTAGTAACAACTGTATTTAAAAAATAAAATTAAAATTAAAAAGTAAGGATAATATCATTTTGCCTATCAAAATAGCAAAGATTAACAAGTAATCATATTCAATGCTACTTCAGGTAAAACAAGACATTATAAGTGTACGTGTGATTTGATGCAAATTTTCCAGATTAATATGTGTCAATACCCATCAAATATTCATGTCTTCTGGTCCAACAACTCAATTGCAGGAATTTGTTCTAAAGAAATGAGCTTATCCCACAGAAATATGGAGAAGATTTATGTAGACAGATGTCTGTGTTACCAAAGATAGGGTGACACATTACAGGCATCTGAAAAGTAAAAACTACTTAAACATCCAGCAACAGGGGAAATGTATGCTTGATATACTATATACACATAAACATTAATTAATGCACAGAGACTAGGAAGAAACACATCCAAATTTCAACACTGAATTCTTTCCATATGACGGGACTGCAGATAGTCCTTTTATTTCCCAAACTGTCTAACATGTATCTATATAACTTTAAGAAGCAGGGAAGAAAACCTCTCATACTTTTATATTAAAAAAAAAACTATTTCAGATATTGAAGAAAAATAAATACAGAAAATAAGGAAATATAGTTAATACAACCTCTATAGCACCTTTCCTGTACCCATTACATTTATTTCGTAACTTTAGAATACAACTGGGTGT
Source organism: Anoura caudifer (assembly GCA_004027475.1). Lineage (NCBI taxonomy): Eukaryota > Metazoa > Chordata > Mammalia > Chiroptera > Phyllostomidae > Anoura > Anoura caudifer. The sequence goes on along the minus strand of PVKU01005657.1, from coordinate 102,057 downwards.
GCACCGCTGGTTATCTGGTTGTTATTGCTATTTTTGGCCCGAAATATCAGTCTAACATCTTGCTAAATATCAAGTGAAAGATGGCTTAGCTGAAGTGCTAAGACATATTCCTCTATATTCTGCAATAAGCACTATGTAAACATTGAGAGACATATTTAATTTATGTATGGAAAGATGTATTACACAGTCAACTTCTTTAACTTTTATTTCCTACTGTGAATCAACAAAAGCCACACCTTGGTGCCTCCCAGGAAAAGTAATAGAAAATGCCACAGACACAAACTGCTGAGTTATCTTCACCCTTGCTCTTTTATTTGAGATTATGTCAATGTTATTTCATTTAATAAAAGATACAAGGGCTGAGAAAACACAGTACTCTGTCTCTGCATGTAAAGATATAGGAGAAATCAATTACAATATAATAGAAAGTATTATATTTCATACATATAATTTTGTTTAAAGTATTATGGAAAAGCCACACTACATTAGCCCCAAAAATATATTTACCTTAATATAAACTCCACTATAACAAGAAAACAAAACATGTTTTACTATTCTAAAATTACTATTACATTTTCATTTGAGATCTCTCTACTACATATCTGCTTTTGGCATTATTCAGGGTTAAAGTTGGGAACCATAATTAAATATAGGCCATCAAATACTTGCACCATAAACTTCTCTACTGGTGGGTAACTACACAAACTAACGTATACATATAGGAAATTGTGTTTTGTGCCTGACTTGGCCTTTCTCAATTGCCCTGTCATTTCCAAAAGTATAAACATAAACACTGGCTAACTCTAAAAAGAGTTTTAAAACATCACCTATAATAACAATGATGATATTAAACAGCTAACATCTGATGCCTTACTGTATGTACCTATTAAGTGTATGACATACACTATCTCAGTTATTCCACCCAACACCCTCTAAGGGATGCACTTGTGCCATCCTCCTTTGTGGAGGGAGAAACTGAAGGACAGATGGGTTAAGAAAGCCACCCAGTCACTCAGCTAGGAAGTGGTAAACCCAGGACTTCGATGAAGGGTTCTCTTACTCCTGAACCTACGCTTCCAAGTGCTCTATTACATTGAATCTCGATTATAAGCTGCCCGTTGGAGCATTTTCTCCTAAAAACTGTTACAATGTTTATAGCCCTAGGAGTCTCCACAAAAACATATTACATACATATAAAAGTATGAATACTGTGAGACAGAATCTGACCATAATCTGTAAAGTTGCTTCTGTGAGACAATGCATTCTAAGGTTTTTATTCTCAGCATAGCGTCAATAGGTTTTTTTTTATTTATGTAATTGGACAATAGAATCTCTCTCCTTTCCCCTGTTCCCTATTAAACTTGAATGTGGATGAGTATGTGGGGTTTTGTGATATAGTAAGAATAAAATAAGAATCATTCTCACCATCGAGAGGACAGAGATAGGCAATTCTAGAAACACTACAATAACTATAATGGGTATAGTAGAAAATGAGAAACTGTTCCAAGTTTGTTTTCAAGAGAATATATTCTTATCATCCATTATGTACCCATAGTTTCTAAATCTTTGCTAGATATTTTATTTTTATTTTTTTATTTTTTTAATTTGTCAGTTATAGTTGACATACAATATTATATTAGTTTTAAATGTACCACTCAGTGATTAGACATTTAGATACCTTACAGTGATCATATTTTATAGATACCACCTCTAATTCTCATAGCACCATTATGAGGTACATACAAGCTGTTTTACATTATAATTCAGGGTCAGCTGTAACTAATAGTGGTTTGCATAGCCAGAGAAGCACTAGAACCAGCCTCTGAATTCCTGGAATGACTAAATGCAGTCTCCACTATGTGTGGTCATTGGTGAAGGAGTAAACTGTCAGCCTGAAGGTCAAGATTGTCCCACCAAGTGTCTTCAGCAGTTTTTAACTTAAAGTCCTTTGCTCACCAATGTGTTACAGTTCCCTCACGTACCATCTGTTAGACTGAGCTTCCAACGGTTACATGAAGTTCATGGCTCCTGATGGAATTTAAGAACCCCTGTGGAAGCCTGATCGGTGTGGCGCATTTGGTTGGGCATCATCCTGCAAAGCGAAAGGTCACCAGTTCGATTCCCAGTCAAGGCACATGCCTGGGTTGAGAGTTTGGTCCCTGGTTGGGGTGTACACAAGAGGCAACTGATGATGTTTCTCTGTCACACTGATGTTTCTATTCCTCTCTATCTCCTTCCCTTTCCCTCTCTCTTAAAAAAAAAAAAAAAAAAAGAAGAAGAAGAAGAAAAAGAACCCTGGTGGAAGATGATGATGATATCAAGAAAATACAGGAGAACTTCACTAAATGCTTTACATATATTATCCCACAATCAAACATAATACCCACCCAATGTGTTAAACATGCTTATTCCCATATTACAGATAAAGTAATGTATTCATTTGCCTAAGGTCATGCAATGCTCAAGTGGTAGAGCTGGTATTTGAATCCAAGTCTGTATAATACCCAAATTGTGTACTCTAACTACTATTTGTATTTCTTCTAAAGGACTATGTTGTAAATGTTTCTATTAAAAACAACTCCCAAACAATAGCTAAAAGCATCAGAATATGATCTAAGAGTGAATAAAGGAAGATGATTACCTTGTTCATTAGTGATCTCTTTCCCTTTATAAATGAATCAGCTGAATTTTCAACTCAACTCAATTGCAAACACCTTATATTGAGACACCTTCACCCCAGGAGGTTGACTCAATTGTCCAGAGAATTGGAGGCTGGTCTGTATTTTGATGTCACTCTTGAATCAATGGCCCTCACGTCCTTCTCTCATGGTGAAGACGACAGCTCTCATCTCTTCAACAGCAGAAGAGCGAAAGCGCTAGAAGGGAGGTTCACTGATGTATTAAAGACAGTGGCAACCTTAGCAGAGGATTGATGGCGGCTTCAAGGGAATGTGCTCTCCCATCCACTCACAAGTGTAATTTAGGGAGAATTTTTCAAGGCATGGGTAGACACCATTACTCACATCGATTCCCACTGCCTTCTCCCTCCATAACTCTTTACCGATTCTGGTCCACGGCTTCTCTGCCCTGTTTAATCAACAGCATGCATTTGAAAAGCATTCTCCAGCATCCCCAAATGAATTTCTTATAACGCAAATTGAATGAAGTGGTGAAAATGATAAATACGTCTGCATGAAACAGATTTGTTTCAAGTGGCATGATCTGCCTGAGGGTAAAAGGGGCTTCCCAAATCAACTACACCAACTTCAAATTTGAAATGATCTATCTGGACCACAATTTTTCTCTCAGTTTTTCTCCCATGAATATTTTTTCTTTGAATTTTTTAATCTACAATGTTTTATGATATTGAGGTCAATTCTCTGCCTGGAAAGCAAACATATAAATAAGTTCAAGGACATGAGTTTATGCAGGATAAAAATTTCATAAACTCGTATGCATGTGTGATTCCTGATGTTTTTCTAACCATTTCCTCATGCGACAATCATGGTAGACATAATAATATGCCCTCTAAGGTGTCCATATCCTAATTGCTAGAACTCGGGAATATGTTATGTTACATGTCAAGGGTATTAATGTTGCAGATGGAATTAAGGTTGCCAGTCAAGGGACCTAGAGATGGAGTCATTATCCTGGGTTACCTGAAATAGCTCACCGTAATCCCAAGGGACCTTATCAATGAAAGCCAGACAACTGAGTGTCAGTGGGATGTGATGTGAGAAAAGAAGGGTCATGAGCCTTGGAAGGTGAACAGCCCACAGAAGCTAGAAAAGGAAAGGAAAAAAAAAACAGATTCTCCCCAGGGTCTCCGGAAAACAATGCAGTCTTTCCAAAGCCTTGATTTTCCCAAGCGAGATCCATTTAAGATTTCTCACCTTCCACACCCTAAGACAACAAATTGTTCTTTTTACCCCACCAAGTTTGTGGTAATCTGTTAGAGAGGCGAATAAAAACTTAATGCAGACTTTGTACCTGGAATGGCGGGGACAGGTGATGCTATAACAAACATCTAAAAGTGTGCAAGTGGTTTTGTAATTGGGAAGTGGAAAGAGAATGGAAGAAATTTGGAGATTGTTATAGAAAAAGCGTAGATTGCCTCAAACGGAGTGTTTGTGGAAACATGACTCCACTAGTGAGGAACCTGAAGGAAATGAAGAGAAGTTAGAGAAAACATGCTATGTCTCAGAGAACACCTTAGTTGTTAGGAACAGACTGTTGTCAAGGAAGCAGGATTTACATGGTTATATGCCTGCCATGCATGGGAGAAAACTCTAATATATACTACTCTGTACAGCTATGGGTGAAAATGTGTTGGGGGTGTGCAGACCTCAGAATATGAGCTGGTAAGGTGGGGTGCAGCATGGGACAAGGGGAGAGGGATCTGAAGGCCTTGAGCCAGAACAGCTGAAAGGAGACTTTATTTAGTAAATAAAAGCACTGAAAAACTGAAAACATACATAAACAATCAACATAAATATGAAAAAGTTCTTGGACCTCATTAACCACTGGGAAAATGCAGGTTAAAATCAGAACTAGATACCACCATACCAGGTAAAAAGATTGACAATATAAAGGTTAACAAAGATGGGGAGCAATAGGAATCCTCAGAAGCAACTTTTAAGGAATAAATTGTACAACTGTAACTTAGCAATGTCACCCCAAAGCCTACATCGAAGAGCAGCATCAGCTGTCATTGCTGTAACCTGGACACAACCAGAACGTCCATCAACAATGGACTAGATTCCTCATTTATGTTATGTTCACAGAATGCAATATTATGCAACAATAAAAACGAGTGAAGCACGGCTACCCACAACAACTTGAATGTTGAACGTATACTCACAGACATATTACTCTGCCCAATTATCTGACACAAAAGAATACACGGTGTAAGACTGCCCATAGTAAGTTGGAAAACAGAACAATAAATGCTATCCTCCAGCATGTAGCAATGCACACTCAGGTGTACACTTAAAAGGAAAAGCAGGAAGTAATTCCCATAAAAGTCAGGACAGTGATAACTTTTGAGAGGCATTGTGAGAAACAGGAAGATGGAGTGCAGGGGTGCGTTTCATGGAATATGAGTGGTAATCAATTCCTTGACCTGGGAAGTGGTCACACAGGTGACCACTTTGATTTGTGTGCTTTTCTGCATTTGGGTTATATTTCACAACAACAACACTGGCAAAAAGAAAATGTAAAGCTGCAAGTGGAAAATTACAGTGCTAAAGTTCTCAGAATCACCAGAAACAATTCTGTTTACCTTGCTGTTAGTTTTTCCCAAAACAACATGGTTTTTGAGCCCAAGTCATCATTTTTACCCCACGGATGGAAATCGTTACCACTGCACCTTACAATGCACTTGAAATTACTTTGCATAAATGTGCATGTATGTCTCTTTGCCCCCTTTTAAAAACTTTAAATCACAAAGCATTCCAGACTTGGAAACAGCAGCACAGAATAACAACAACCTAATCCATGCCACTGTGTCCTTCATCACTGTGATACTGGACCCAGCCACTGCAGTTAAGAGACCCTACCCAATCAAGGAGGCAGAAAAGGAATACATTTTTTAAGCCATAGTTCTTCCACATATAATGTGCATGAATGAATGAATGATTATAGACTAACAGAATCATATTTATTTGTCCTAAAAGTTACTGCAACTAATTCCTACACATTTCACCAAATAAATATTACATGATCATTACGATCTCTGGTAGCAGTGGTAGGAGCACAAAGAATAAAGCCAGAAGCCTAACCCTCTGAGGAGACCTTTAGACATGTTTCCTTGGTACAAGGGGATGCAGTATCTGTATTCCATGTGTAAATAAGTTCAATTAACTACGAGTTTTAATTGCACAGGGAGATGAAAATTAGTTTAACAAGTCAATTAAATCATAAACATTTCAGAAATAAGAGGATGTGTTTGTAATCCAATTAGCGTGTTAATATACTAATAAATTTACTGATTTGAATGGTATCGTAATTGTATAGTGCGGCATCAGAAGAGAAAAACAGTATATCTTAATTGTCATAAAGGGAGCTTTGGCTGCAGTACGACTCCATAAGTTTGGAGAGAATTATCCATGTTAATGAGATCAAAATGTTTCTATCTAGAATAATAAATAAGGTTACTTGGTGGTTTGGCTAATAAAAATGCATCCAAGGGACAGGCTAAATGACTGAACACTGGTGTCTGCCAGATGCTAATCACACTAAGTTCCTGATGGGGGAGAATGGGACATTTTATACTATGACCAAAGAAAGCACTTTCCTATTTTAAACACTTAGATAATCATGGGAATAAAATATTCCAGGGATAATTCTTTATTGCTACCTCATTACCACAAATTAAGCTGATATTAATATACTTGACTGCTGCTCAGCCTTAAGTGAAATCAGTTGCACTTCATAGATAACTCAAGGGAATGAACTGATCTCCTCTTTCTGCGTAATTACCTGTAATTTATGGAGCACAGAGAGAGAGACCTGTGAGCAGCCTAGTCAAGGTCGCCACAGAAGGTTGAAGTGCGTTGTTTTCAGCCCCCACCTGTAGTCTGGGCTGAGGTTGCCACCTCTTCAACGGCCACAAGAGGAAGGGACCCCTGCCCAGCATGGGGGTCAGAGGGCCAGATCCTCAGGCTAAGGGGCAGTACAGCATGAGCTTTACACAAAGTATGCATTTTAATGAGTGCGTAGCATTCCAATGAAAATGCTCAAATAGATAAATAATGGGTTTTAGTGCTAATTGCAACATTTTAAATCAATTGGAATGCCTGCGGAGAATGTTGAAAACCCACTTTGGATGAAGTCCAACTTACTTCTGCAAATCTGTCTGCTCCTCCCGCCCTCTACTCTAGTGCTCTAGGTGTCTGCAGCATCCTTTCCAGGTCTCTCCAGCCTGCTCAAATCCCCAGTTATTTCAAACCTCACCAGAACCCATTACCACACCACTAATATGGCTCAACATTTACCTCATCCAAAAATATTCATTGTGAGGATTTTCTATTTGCTTTTATGTTTGTTTTCTTGCTTTTAAAAAAATTCAAGTGGAAAAGCATTTGGGAAATGACATGCAAGGTAATCACCTAACCCAGTAATGAACTGGGGGTAGCTAAATGTGAGAGGGAAAGTAATCTGGGGTTTCTTGGTGAGCACTGTTTGTCAAATTTTAATAAAACAAGAGTATTTTCTAAGCCAAAATCAGGAAACTCGGAAAGAGAATGATCTCGTATTAATTAGTTTAACAAAGACGTAGTAAGCACTTGCTTTATGCTGCCCTCTAGAAACTCAAGGCCCCTAATGGCCTGGAGTTCACAATTCCAAGTTCATTGCTTGGAAGCCAGGTGGTAAGCAAATAAACAACAGATATAAACTAGGGGTAAAATAAGACACGATAAGGAAGAAAGGGAAAGTGTGGGAGGAGGAAGAAGCCACTGGAAGACATTGTAATCTGACATATTTTCAAAGGATCATTTTTGACCACTGGATTGCAAGTGGCTATTCATGTGAGAGCATAGGAAAGAGAACAGTTAGGAGGCTGCTGCAATAATCCAGGTGAGAAACTATGATTGTTGGAGAAGGTATTGGTGGCTCACAAAGACAGCGGGTTGGGAGGCCGTGAGAAGAAAATTACAGTCGTTACACGAGTAAGATAGCAGTAGAAGTAGTTAGAAATAATCAGAATTCTGTATATATATTAAAGGTAGAGCCAAATGATAGAGGAGGATAGGAGAAAAAAACAAGAGTGATAGACCAATCCAAGATTTTGGCATAAACAATTGGAAGGATGGAGTTATTCTTCACTGAGATGGAGAAGACAAGAAGAAACAGGTTGAGACAGAGAGAGAAGAACTGGCTGTTAAATTGCAGACAATATATATTAAGTTTGTGATGCCAATTCGCCATCCAAATGGAATGAGAGAGAGAGCAGCCAGATAGATGAGTTCCTATTGGCCTCGGCTGGAGATATAAATTTAGAAATCAACAGTTTTTAAAAAGCAAGAGTCTGGATGAGCTCCCTATGGAGTGAGAGTAAATAGAGAAGGGAAAACATCCAAGGACTAAGGCAGGGAGATGAGAAAAGTAGAGAAGGAGTTGGAGAGGATTCTAGTTTCTAAGAGGAAAACCCAGGAGCTAAGAGTGATATCTGAAGTCAAGAATGATGAGAACTAAGATGTGACCATTGGATTCAGCCACATGGAGGTAATTGGTGATTTTTTTTTCATCCTCATCTAAGGACATACTTACTGACTTTAGAGAGCAGAGAAGGGAGGGGAAAGAGAGGGAGAGAAATATCAATGAGAGAGAGAAACACTGATTGGTTGCTTCTCATATGTGCCCCAACCAGGGATTGTACCTGCAACCTAGGTGTGTGCCCTGACTGGGAATCGAACCTGTGACCTTCAATTTACAGGACAATGCTTCAACCAAATGAGCACACCGACCAAGGCAATTGGTGATTTTGACAAGTGGTTTTAGAGAGTGCTGGGAATAAAAAATTGCTTTGAGTATGTTTAAGAGACTGTGGGAGTGAGCCAGTAACACCACTTTCAAGGAGTTTTGCTGGAAAGAGGATCAGAAAAATAGAGCAGAAGCTGGAGAGAAATGTGAGGTGAGGAAATATGTATCAGATATGGAAAATTACAGTAACTATGCATGCTGATAAAAAATAAATCAATAAAATGGAAGAGAGGGTGGAAATTGCTGGAACACAAGCATTGAGATTGTTCTTACAAAGAAACACAAAGATTTCATTCCTACAAATTAAGGAAAGACAGATTACATGGGTATCATTTCCAGCAGACTGGCAGATACCAGAGTGGAACCAAGTATTAATTTTCTTTCAAGCACTTCTACTTTCTTAGTGAGATGCAAAGCAAGGTTATCAAATGAGAATGATGATGAGAAAGTCTGGGTTAAAAGTTTGATAAAAGGAGATGACAAGGAAAAAGTCATCTAGGACAGTCACAGGGCAAATGAGTAGGGAGGTGAAGTAGGATGGCTCAACAGTAGGTAGGCTCACTTGAAGAAAGAGTCCCTAGGTTTCAAGTAAGACTATTCAACATAGCTTTGTTTTTTACCCAGTCATGCTCAACTACATAGGTCCTGTAGTTGACACAGTATCATACCCTGGCTGGTGTGGCTCAGTGGATTGAGCACTGGCCTGTGAAACAAAGGGTTGCTGGTTTGATTCCCAGTTAGGGCACATGCCTGGGTTGCAGGCCAGGTCCCCAGTAGAAGGTGAGTGAGAGGCAACTGCACATTGATGCTTCTCTCCCTCTTTCTCCCTCCCTCCCCCTCTATCTAAAAATAAATAAATAAAATCTTAGGAAGGAAGGAGGGAAGGAAGGAAGAAAGACACAGTGTCAAGCAATGGTCAAACCCTGAAGTGTCAGTGCAAGGTTTGAGCAGACATTTCCTAACCCGAGGGGAGGAGAAGAACACAGGAAATGCAATATCAGTGTAAAATCAATGCAGTGAAAGAATTGTTGGTGAGCATGTTTAAAAGAGTGAGAAGAATGAAAGATGGTAGTTGAAGAAGGAGATGTTCATAATTCAAATTATGGAAGGGGTGTAATTTCAGAGAAACTTGAAGTCTGGGATTCAACCAAGGGAGAACATGGCTGTATTAAGGTAAATCACAAGATCCTTGGAAGAGGAAGAGTCAAGGTATTTGGGAGTTAGGGTGGCACAATGATGATGGGGAAGTGTTAGAGAAAATGACAGGGAGCAAGGAGCCGAAATCCTAATGACCGGAGGAAATACCATTTCTCTGAAGACTGCAGCAAGGAAGGGGCAGCAGGCAATGTGGTCTGACCATTTGAGATTCAAAATTGGGACTTTCTGGGAGAAGAGAAAGAGAATGACCTCTAACTGACAATGACAGACAAAGACACCACACCTTTAGAAAGATTAGAAGGAACCGAAGAAGGGGAAGATGAAGTCAGACTAGAGGGTGTGCCAAGCCAAGCAGGGATGAGAGTCAAGGTCATGAAAAGTTACCTGAGAAATCTTAGGCTTCTGGAAGAGGCTAAGCATATAAAAGCAAAGGGTGCATGAGATTATTCCTGGTCAACTTGAACTCAGATTGCAGAGAAACAACCATGAGTGTGGGGCAAAGGGAGAGAAGTACAGCTCTTGCCAGGACCACACTAAGCTGTGGAGTTTTGTTATGATTGGTTTCGGCTCTTCCCTTTTGGCTTTCTGCATCAGCCCTAGAAAATGACTTTATGCTTCATTCAGAGTTTCCCATAGATCTTGGCAACTACCCCCTGCTTTAAGAAAATCTTTGCACAAGAAACACGGTCCTTTCTGATCTGGAAGCAGATACCACATACCCTCTACTTTTGGCCTGAACTGCAGACCACTTTTGTCCAGAGCCCTCAAATGCACATAACCAACCAAGGTGCATCTTACAATAAACCCTTATTTTGCAGTGAGGCAAGCTGAAGAGATCAGCTAAAATCTGAAGCCATAACTTCAAGTCTTCTGCCTTTCCCTCCATCAGAGTTTCTATTGCCTCTTTTTAGCCTGTTGGCCATTGTCTAAGTCTTGCTTAATTAAAGCAAGAATTCAGAGTTCCAACTCCCAAAACTCCCCTGTCATGACTACTTGTCAGCAGCTATCACCTACCAAACCCCTTCATATAGGTTTGAGTATTTACAGGAAGAAAAAAAAAAAAAAGCAGATCCAAATTGAAAAAGAAGACTTTAACCACAAATCCTATTTTATATGTTAATGCATTCACTCCATTATTCTTTCACTTACATATTCAGTATAAATACTGATCAAATAAAATTTAATGTGGTAGGCACTGAACAAGGTGCTGCTTACTGCCTAATGAGAACAAATTGGGGATAATTTAGTTTATTACCTTGGTCTCTTGGGGAAAATATCACCAAGCAGAAAGACACCAGGGCTAGAATGAAGTATCACCTACCCTCTAATAACTCATGCACAGGCAGAAAAACATGCTAGTCAGGAAGTAGACCGATGAGAATACCACACTCCTAGGTCAGTCTGAACATGAAGTGTCCTAGCAAGGGAAGATTCAGTACCAGTCTAAGGTCCGATGTTGTGGTTCAAAGACATATGAAGAATGATATTTTCACAATCGACTTAGATCCTTTGTGACAGAGATAGTATAGGATTCTAGGTTTTAGCGTAGAAAGTCCTGAGAGTGTCCACTGGATGATTTCAATTTTTCTCTATAGTTACTCATACCAAAGTAACAAATCACCTTCTGCTCTTGAATCCAATGGACACTGCTGTTTTCATCTCCTTTAACCTCTTAGCACCGTGTAGGCTGTTCCCAGTTTCTCAAAACACCCTTCTCTCTTGCCTCCCCTGACATCTGACTCGGCTAGATATTTTGCTGTGCTCTTTCATTTCTTCAAAAATGGTGTGCCAGTGAAAACCACAATAAGCAATACACACACACTGGAGTGGCTAAAACTAAAAAGATGAACATAGTGCAGTAGGTAAGAACGTGGAACAGCTGGAATTCTCAGACCCTACAGGGAGGGATGTAAAACAGTATAGCCACTTTGCCAGATGTAGCAGCTTCTTAGAACCAAAACATACATGTTCCACATGATTTATCAATTCTACTCAAAGGTCTTTACTCAAAAGGAAATGAAAACTTTGGTCCATAAAATGACTTATACACGAAAACTCATAGCAGCATTATTTGTGATAACTAAAAACTGAGGAAGAAAATGACATCATCACATGTGAGTGAAAAATCAATTGCGGTACATCCATAAAATGGGGTTCCACGCCAGCCATCAAAGAACTAAAATACTGACATCTGATATCAGTGGACAATGTGGATAAATCTCAAAATCCTTCTAGTAGGCAAAAGAAGCAACACACAAGAGTATTACTGCACTTAAATGAAAATTCTAGAACAGGAAAATTATTCTATAATTTTAGGAAGCAAATGAATGGTCGGTTGGGGCCTAGGACTGGGGTATGTAGCAAAGGCCATGAGGGAAGTTCGGGGGAAGAGAGCAGTTAGTTCTGTGCTGGTAAACGCTTAACAACCAGCTCGCTGGGAAAAAAAGAGTATGTGCATGTGCCTGTGTAAGTTTTACTGATATTAAACAATGTACAGCACACAGTTTACAAATAACAAAATATACAACACACTTTACAGTAACTTCCACCTAGCTGATTAATTCTCACAAATGCTCTCATTGATTTTTGCCAAACTCTTACCTGCCTGAGTTACCCACGACTCCAATTTACCGAGGTTTCACAAATGAAGTTGCATTCCAGTTCTCTAATTCTTTTCCCAATAAACTTATTTTCATTGCATCTGATATGTGACAAACTGTTAAATTCTTTCTCATTCTCTTGAAACTTACATTTATTGAGCTTCAGCGTTCTGTGTGTTGGAAACTGACTTGTTCATGAGAGACATGAGTGATTTCCTTGCTGGACCAGATAATAGTATTCAAATCCAGGAAGAAAATGTCCTCGATGTTTTTGTGCTATTCGTAATGACAGCTACAGACATGGAATTTTATACTTAATCTACATTATTAACTATTTATCCTTCTCTTTCTTATGTCTAGACAATCAGCTTAAAAAAAATAAGTCAAGCCCTGATTTGTACAGTTGGCCAAATTCCATGGTACATGTACTCTCACCAGGGCTGAATCCAACTTACAACGTGACAACACTGAACCTATACCAATATATAGTATCACCTCTGTTCAATAAAACACATGTAAACAACCCCAAGATCACAGATAGGATTAAATATAGTGAATAATTAGGAAGTGTTAAGTTTTAGCATGTTTTGTTTTTCATATGTTATTTAATTGTAAGATCATATAATCTTTAACTAATGGCTGTATTTCATAATCAGCATCCAAAATTCCTAAAAATTAAATCATCAGAACTTGCAAGCAGATCCAGCACAAAACTAGGTAATTTCTATACCTTGAGTAGCATGTTGGTTGAAGGACTATATACATATGTCAAAATCATTGACATGTGTACTTAAAATGAGTGCACTTTGTTGTACATAAATTACACCCCTACAGAGATGATTTAAAGAAAACAACTGGTGTCCCTTAGAGTGCTGTTTGGCCTCCTTTTCACTCCACTTGCAGGCTCCAAGTCAGTTTATCTCCTCCCTGTGTTTCAATTAATATTCATATCTTAATAGCTCCTGGTTGCTTATCTCCAAGTTTATCTCCTAACTACCACTTTCATATAATCAATTTCCACTTAGATGCTGCAAAGACATTCCAAACTCAGAACACCTGAAACGGTACTCAATAGCCAATGTTACCTAACCATTCTCCCTCCTGGCTCCCTATTTTTCACCTCCACCCACTGAGATGTGCAAGTCAAAAATCAATACGAAACTTAAATCTCTTACCTCTCCCTAGCTGCTCACCTCTAATCAATCAACACCTGTCAATTCTGCTCCTAAATATCTCATGTTCCTCTGTCTCCAAGTCCCTACTTTCACAGCTCTACCTCGGATCACAGCTATTTCTCACCTGGATTACCTCCGGGAGCCTCCTAAGGATGTCCCCGGTTTAGTCTTGGCCCCTCGAATCAATCTGCAAACTATGCAGACAGGGGAAGTTATATTATTCGGCTTACAAGTACCTACATGATCGGGCCCTGATTGCATCCCCTACATATTTCCTTGACACTTACCCTCCAGCCTCACTGAATTTTTTTCACCTCCTCTATACAAACTAATCCTTTCTCTAGCTACTTCCTACTCATCCTTCAGATATCAGCTTATGCATCACATCCTTGAGGGAAATATTCCCTGAACCCTTCCGCTGAAATACGGGCCTTACCTGTCTAATCCCACACCATCATATTACCTATGTTATTTTCTCTCCTCTGCCAGACCAATGTTCCTTTCAGTCAAGGGCCATTTTTATGTGCTTGCTGCTGGAACACTAGCTCCTAGCAAGGTGCCAGGGAAAACAGCAACTCATCACTGAATATTTATTGAGTCAGTCTCATTAATACTGCAGACTGAAGGGTTGTCAGGAACTGCCAACCCTTCTCCTTGTCTCATTCACATCAGATTTCAAGGTTTGGCACCTCAAACCTTGGCATGGTAATGTAAGTCCACAGTGGTTTTAGGGTTCTGCTTTAAATTTATTTAAAAATTCATATAGGCTTCATACACAAATAAGCATAATTCACTAAATGCTTGATTAATTACAGGCATCCCAATGATTTCCAAAACCCGAATTCCTACCAGATTCTTCAAACTGACATTGAATATCTTTTTAACAAATATGTAGCATGTTTTGAATACCCTTTTGAAAGTGCAGATTTTGTGCCATTTATAGCCTATTTCCAAATATTTTCCCTCCTCACTTACTCATAGTTCCCTCCTCCCCTCTCCCCACATCTGGTTTGTGCTTAATCTATTGCTCCTATCTTAAATTGTCTTCATCTCTTACAATTAATTTCTCATTCAGTCTTCCAAGGACTACTTCAGTTCTTGACTTTTTCCTGCTTTCTGCTCCTTGTTTTAGGAACATTTTTCAACTCTCTCTCTCTGTTCTAAGTATAGCAGTTGGCCATTTAGTAATAGATTATACCCTGTAAATCCTGCAAGCTGTGGGGTGAGAGGGGGTGAGAGTGGAAGGTATTTAAATGCATAGTTTTAATACAATGCAATGAGACACTGTAGAAGATGCTGAGTCAGCCTCAGGAAGCAAACACCTTCTGACTGAGCACGGAATGTAGAGAAATAGGAGAAGTCATTAAGAGAAGCATTACGTCTCCTTTCTCTGAGTCCCTACAATAAAATACCATGCCACATTCATCACAGCACTTTCTGCAGCTAACATCTGTTGAGCACACCATTGTCTTATTTAACCACTGTGCTGCAAAGCCTCAGTCATTGCAAGTGGATATAAAATACACTGGGAGCAAGGGAGGGGGCAGATGTGTCAGATGAATTTTAGGACAGTACCAGGTACACCGTAAATTGTTTGCAAGCACAGTCCGTAAACCAGGCTCAGGGGCAGAAATGAAATCCACAGCTGCAACCTCTCCTCTCCAATATGTTCACACATCAGACCTAGATTTCTTTTTTCTCTTACACGTTTATTTGTTTTGTTTGGATTGGGGTTGGGCATGTGTTTGCTTAATGCAGGGAAGTCCCTGGGGGAGCAGGAAGAAGGAATACCACAAAACCTGCTCCTGTAGGAAATAAGCCCATCATTCTCCGCCATTTTTATTAGAAAAGGAGTCTCTCTCTCCCCCACTTCTCCACGTAGACATGGACACAGCAAGGCCAATACACAGGCTCCCTCTTCCTCTGTGCACTGAAGCCAGCAAAGCTGCTGTCCAGCTGTCCTTCTGCAATGTCTCTTGCTGTTTGCATGAAAGAAAAGCTAGAAATAAAATTTACTCTTTGCTCTCAGCAAGAACTAATACTTATCAAATGCCCTGGTCAAACACAATAAAATCATACTGTGTAAGAAAATTGCTTTTGTAATTGATTTACTAGTTTTCATAGAGGAAAACACATTTCAGTAGCATTTTCATTAAATTGCTTGTCTACAACAAGCAAAAAAATATCTAGTTTTCCATTTTTTTAAGGCCCAGTATCTCCGTTGTTGGGATTTTTTAAAAGGTGAAGTAATAGAATGAGGGAAAATAGTTAACCTAATGCTGCACTGTATGGTAAATAAAAGATCTAGAGATGTCCTTCATTGGAAAAAAAGCATAGAATTAGAGATAATTTATAGGAAAGACAGGGCTTTGTTTTTTCTGTCTTAGGTTGGAAGACAGAAAAATAAAGTGAGAAAGCACTAGTTTGGCTTTGTTTGTATCTTAAAATGACTTATCCCAGGCCCCTGAGCCTAGAAGCTGAATCCAGCAAACAAAGAACAAATTCACCCACTCCAATTCCTCTCCCCAGGACTCTGCAAGTCACCTGAGGCCCTGTGATGAGCCCATAAACACCAACAAAAAAAGCTTTTAATCACTTAAAGTACACTTGGTTCAAAAGAGATCAAGGTAATGAAGTTCTTCCAAGTTTCCTGTTGATGAAATTATTTGATATAAAACCAAACTACTGAGCCATTGGATAAAAATGTGTACTTAGTCATTTCCATATTAAACTGTAAGCACCATAAAAATAAGAGGGGTGTGTGCATATATATATATATGGCTGTGTCCCCAAGGCTAACCACAGAATGTGGCTCACAATTAATATATGCCTTTTGAAAAAATAAATGAATTTTCATTTCCCACTGACTCAAATAAAAAGTATCTTTGAATGGAAATCAAAATATCTTTTACCATTAACTTTTCAGGCTGGAAATCTTCCCAAGCTCCCACTTG
Organism: Anoura caudifer; assembly: GCA_004027475.1. Taxonomy (NCBI): domain Eukaryota; kingdom Metazoa; phylum Chordata; class Mammalia; order Chiroptera; family Phyllostomidae; genus Anoura; species Anoura caudifer. Next base: position 85,686 of record PVKU01005657.1, on the reverse strand, counting down.
ATCTCCCATTTTTAGAGTATATCAAAGGAAAAGAAAGAGATTTGGGAGCCAGGGTAGAAAAATCGGAGCACTAGAAAGAAATGCTTTAGGAAATGAGAAAATATCACCTGGCACCATCACTTCTAGAGCTTACGTTCCAAATCCCAAATGGCAACCTTCCCTTACCTAAATACAGTTGATTAAACTGTAGCTAGATTTGGTGGGCACTGCAAGATACTAGCTCAGTAGAGAAATTTCCTCCGGACAAACTAGAGTATTCCAGGAAACCCCCTCAATATGCTGACATGACTTGAGAGCAGTCATTTACACAACAAATATTTAAAGACTTATTATTTGCTAAAGACTATGCTAGGTGCTATGGATACAACAGCGAAGCAGCAATGCACATATCAGATTATTTTTGAAGGCCCTGAATAAATTTAAGGATCTGATATATAGATGCGCTCCTCATGGGGGAAAAAAAGCAACACATTCAAGTATGTCTGTGTCTTACAAAGGATTTCAGGGGAGTTACAGATCTTCCAAAGACGATTCACGTAGCCAGCATGTATCTATGCAGCCATCCCACTAATTCCTTTGCCCTCTGTCCAAGCAGTAATCTGACATGCTGCTGTATTGTGCCTTTCTGCACTTAAATTAAGCTCAGGTTATGTTCTGGATAGAAGTCTCTTGATTAGAATAGGTTACAAAAGACAACTCCTAAAGGCAGGTCGAGGTGGCTGGTGATCGCAAACCCCACCTTTCCCCCACCCCCATCTTAGAGAGCTTCCTGATGTAGCTCACAGGCAGTAAATAAATCCTTTTCATGTAGTTTTTAGAAACCTTCCCTAACTTGATTAATCAACTGAGATTACTTCCTATTTCAAAGGTATTACTCATTTAGGATACTTTCACAGTTTCAATATGTAGATAACAAGCCATATATGATGTAGAATTTTCAGGAGAAGTCAAGCTGAGCGGTCGAATTCCACACAGAAAGGGAAAGCTAGCTTAACGCTGAAAATACTTGTTTGCACAAAGGACACTAGAGTGGTTTATTTTTTTTAATTAATTATCCTGCTCTCACTTGCTTTATGTATTATAATTCACGGATTACTGGACTTCATAATTGAATAATATGCAGATGTCACCTGGAGGTGTTAAACCAATTCTCCTACTTGGAATTGCCTGTCTAAATAAGAATGACACTAACTTCAGCATTTTCTCTTTGATTAGAGACCCTATAGATCTGCAGTCGCCTCCATGTAATATAAATCAATAAAGAATAATTTTCCAGGCAGTAAATCAATTGTCAGTTCACAGGCCCTAATACCCTTGTGCAGGATTTATTGAAAAAATGAATGGCAGTCTTGTTAGGAGATGTACAGCATGCTTTACAGGGACCTAACCGTGTGAAGCCCAGATTATTACATTCACTACAGTGAAGAATCCAACAGGAATAACCCTCTCTTTTCCATGGAGAACACACTTAAATGGATAGGAGATGAAAGAAAGATATGTCAGGAGTGGGAAAATGTGTCAGTTTGGGGGACACGGTAACCCTTTGCTGAGACTTTCTACCCTCGGGTTGTGGTGGGCCTGAAAAGTTAATGTTCCATCTGGGCCACCCAATAGGTTATCTACTAGCCACGTGGGGTTTCTGAGTTCTTGGGATGTGTCTGGTCCAAACTGAAATGTGCTGTAGTATAAAATAAACATTGGATTTCAAAGACTCAGTATAAACAAAAAACATAAAATATCAAATTGATAATGTTTACAACGATTATATGTTAAAAGGGTAGCAATTTAGTTATATTAGGTTAAATAAAACCTATCAGTAAAATGAAATTCAGCTCTCTCTTATCTGGAAAATTTTAAATCACTTATGTAGTTTACACACTATTCCTATCATATAGCTTCGTAAAGTGACTCAGGTGACTGAAAATTGTATCATGGTTCTCCAACACTGAACCAGCAAATCCTAATTTGAGTGAGGGAAGGACAAAATGAGACTCCACTTTGCAGAAGGGAGTAATATATGGGTCCCCTGAACAAGTGGGGAGGAGACAGCAGTCGGATGTTCATGGGGTGGGAAGAGGGGTCCGCAGGTAATATGGTAAATAGTACTATTTACAGCATTTGGCAAATGAAACTCCAGAACCTGAAAGGAGAGAGATTTCCAGACCCACTAATGGCTGCAGATTGCAACAAATGAGAGGTACAGGGAGCAGGAAGCCAAGAGAGGTTTAATTAATGCCCTTCAAAGATATTTTAAGTTTGTTCGTGTCAAGTGGTATCTTCAGGGCATTACAAGCAATCTTGTTTATTATTAGATTTCTAGAATCTTTGCTAAATGAAAGAATGAATGAAATGATTAAATAGAAAAAAAAAAAAAAGACCCAATAAACCTACTGCACTAAACTAGAAATGCCCATGAAACAAAGTGGAGAGATTGGACATCCAGAAAATGGAGAAGGAATTACTGAATAAAGGAGAATAAAGATGGAGAGATTCTTGGACATAAGAGTGAGAAAAAGTTTAAATGCACAGTGGTATTCGTGACTCTCAAATCACTGGAAGGTTAACAAGGATTATAAGATGCAAAGAGTATGAGAGGGTCTAGGCCTGTTTCTGCCATTCTCTGGCTTGGGGAGGTAAGCTGTGGCTTTCTGAATCTCAGGTTTTGGATTTGTATAATACAACTTTGGAAAGAATTCTAAAATTCCAGTAGTCTGTAATATCAACGACATGAGAAAAATAAAGGATGCAACCGACCATTCCAAAATCCTCAGAAAGTCCTTTGATTGATTTAACATCAAGGAGAAAATGCATGCAAACTTCAGTGCTTCTCAACCAGGAGTGATCTTACTCCCCAGGGGGTGCTTGGCCGGGTCTGGAGAGGTTTGTGGTCATCGAAAGTTGGCAGTGCTGCTGGCATCTAGTGGGTAAAACCAGAAATGCTGTTAAACATCCCACAATGCACAAGAAAGCACCCCAAAAGGAAGAATTGCCTGGTGCAAAATGTCAATGGAGCCATGTGTCAGAGTAATGCAGAAATAGCATTTACAGAAGGGTAGAGGGGGCCAAGAAAATTCCAGAAACGCCCAAGTGCTGCACTGATAAAGCAAAACAGCTTGTATAAGTCTTAGGCTTTAAAAAAAAATGAAATAATACCTAAATAAATTATTCACCCCTGGCTGTCTTATCTCAATATCACTTGAGAAGTTTTGCTAGAATTCCTCTTAAGAAATCATCTCTAAGAAAATGAGAAAAATAATTCAAATTTATATGGGAGATATATGGGCATTTTATGCAGAGGAAGTAAAAATTATGCTTTCTTCTATTATGAGTAAAAAGACTTGTCATAAATTTAGACTGGGTTCATTTCTTTATGCATAATAAAGCCTGCGCACAAGCACCTGAAGAAAAAATAGATAGAAAATGGACCCATTAAAATATTTACCCTTCCAAGTAACCTAAAGTGGTAACAAATACAGGCTTAATTATCTCTGATTTCCAGCTAGCACAGGAATTTTCAGTCCTACTATCCTTGAAAAATAGAGAACACATTCAATACCAAATTTAAATCTACTGCTTTAAAAATGTCTTCCTTTGGGCAGCAGACTATAATCAAGTATTCTATATCACCATGAGTTTTAGTACACTAATGGTATAAAATATGCTTCTAAGATAGATTCATGATTTATAATAATTGCAACACTCAGCAACTAATAGCCAGAAGCATTTGACTTTTACCTTCAAATATCCTAACTCAAATCCAGTTAAAATACTGTCTGAATAGGCCTAAGAGCTTTTAGAGTAAAATGTTTGAAACAATCATTATTTTTAAAAAAAGTACTCTGCTATTGTGGTCATGCTTGATTTGTTACTCCTCCCAGGAAACATACATTTATTTTGTTAGGAATTACATTAAGAATGTACTTCAACATAATTCTAGTGGTAATATTTCCAGAGACCCAAAGCTGCAAAACATATACAGGTATATGGCTCGGTGGGCCGGGGAAGTGGGGGTTAGGGAGACCTTTTGGAGTGTCTCACCTTCGGAGGCTGCTATAACCAAGTACTACAAACGGTGAGGCTTAAAGGAACAGAAATTTACTCTTTCACAGTCATGGATCCTAGAAGCCTGAAATTGGCAATGTGTCAGCGGGTCTGGTTCCTTCCGCAGACTCTCAGGAACAATCTGTCCCATGCCTCTACCCTAGCTTATGGTAGCAGCCAGCACTCCTCACCACTCCTTGGCGTGGGGTGGTGTTGACCCCAGGGCCCACCTGCATCTCCACATGGTCTTCCTCTGTCTCTCTCTACTCCTCTGTGTCTGTGTATCTCTCTGTGTGCCCTCTGCTCTTACAAAGGCAACTGTCATCAGCTTTAGGTTTCCTCCTAACTCCAGGATGATTTCCTCTCTAAATCCTTAACTAATTACACCTGCATTTCTATTTCCATAACTAATTATATCTGCAAAGAGCCTGTTTCCCAAGGAGGTCACATTCTGAGGTTCTGTGTGGATGTCAGATTTGGAGTGGATATCATTCTACCCAATATGTTAACCATGCCTTACCTGTGGTCTACTCCTTTGTTTAAATAAAAGTCTGCCTGTGTCTCCCTCTCATATTTTCCTTACAGCTCCAAGCCTGGAATTACATACAGATAACTCTTCCCAAGGGCCCATTGTCTCACCTATAAAAAGGCATTGGTATCAATAGATGTCAATGAAAGAATCCAGGCTGACTTAGCATAAAGCGCTCAATGAACTAGTTTGGGCTTTTTCAAAAACTACCTGGGGATGTTAGAGCTAAGTGATTTAATTCTTCTTGTCTGTCAGGAAGATAATATGAATTAACCAAAATATAAGGTACTTGGAGTTTGATCCTAGCTCTTTCGCAGAAGAACTACCCTATTTGACTTCAGACAAATTACTCAACTTCCTCTAATCTCAGATCCTTTCTTTCTGAAACCAGAATAATGTCATATTAATTTTTAATGATAAAATAAAAATCCTGCATATGAATATGCCTACCACAGTAGAGTCCATGGTTAGCCTGATGACAGGTTTTGTTTGGCCAGAACAATGGACTTTATTTTTTTTCCTTTGGATTTAAATGACTTTAAGCAGAGAAAGAAAATGTAACCAATTGGTCATAGGCACCACTCTTTACCCCCTAAAATGGTTTCTCTATCCTGACAAGACTTTGAGTTTGTTAGTACAGTGCAGATACACAACAAATATTCAGAAGTGAGCATGAAAACAGAGGCCACCTGCCTCAAAACTGACTGTGCAAGTCAGCAACAGAGAATCACTCACCACCTGGAGAGAGATTTAATTCTGTTCTTTAAAATACCTCCACTTCCAGTAAATTCTTTCTTCTCTTTCCTTAAGTTTTATTCATTGACTTTAATTTTTACTTCTAAGACAATATTAATTAAATCTAATCCTGCATCTAGTAAACTACCTTTCATTTACAGGAATGCATCTGTTGTGACTCCCAACACATGAGATCATTTCTATGACAGCATCCAAAGGCATAATTATAAATCACAATTAGTATACCTCATTGAATTATCTCTCTCACCGCAGTGGAAAGATTGTCCAAGGAAAATTTTATGTCATAAGATGATTGTATTTCAACCTTATGAACAATTAGCTCTCCTTTAATTTTTGCCTTTGTGAGATAAGATGGAAAAAAACCTAATTAGTCACTCCAACTGTATACACCAAAAAGGACAGAAACCTACCTTTGTGCAAATTTAATAAGGCTTCTCCTTGGTCCACTTTACCTGAGCTCAAGGTTCATAGCATCAGAGTACTAGACAATTTTCCTTCTTTTTTTCCCCTCCCTCCTTTCTTAACAATAATCATTTTAAAACCAGTCTTAACCCTCATATTTAGCAATAGGATGTATCGATAGTAAGCTTTCCCCAAAACCCTCTCACCCCCAGGCCACCTTGAGGTTTGGAGGTACAATGAAGATGCTAACTTGAAACTACTGACCAATGGTCATATGACAGGAATCTAGAGAATTGGAACAGGGGCTCCGAATCAGCCTTGGTATTCCTGATATTTAGAAAGCATGAGAAAGAAATGGCAATCACCTTGGACAGCAACTTCTTGTGTCAAGGCTGTAATTGCCAAGCAATAATAGTCAGCTCTCTGCAATGGTTACGGAATTCTGTAAGGTCTGGAATGCTAAGATACTTATTTTACTGACGGCAAAGAAAAAATAAAAATAAAATAAAAAACCCTACTTACTGTCACCAAGCCCTTGATACTTAGGCTCTATAGAAACTAATTCTCTTTAAAGATACGGCAATTCCAAACATCCAAAACACCCCATTCATTAACTATTGGTGATGAGAAAGACAAGGACACCATTGCCAGTAATTTCTGAAGTACTAATCATCTGATTACTAGCAAAAGTCTCTGAAGCTAATTGGATTATGCTAACTTATCAATTACAAATTTTGAAAATAGATTCCAGTATGGCCACAGGGTTTCTAACTTAATTTGTCAAAACCTACATTAAAAACTGCATGTGTATTGATACAAATACAGCAAAGCAGGACAAAAAGGGATAAAAATTTCATGAGATCTCAAGCATCAGAGACAACAGATGGTGAAATTTTGGATTTTGCATAGTACCTTTCAGACAACCAGACTTATGACACCTTATTGAAAGTAAGGTGATTATCAACCCCCTATGGCATGATTACTATTCCATTCAAGGCAGCATTTTGCAGTTATTCTGCCCAATGGGACAGTCCGCCCTCAGGTCAGCCTTGAGAAGCCCTCCTGTACTAGTGAACTGAATGCACTCTCCAAACTTCCTGACCCCCATTGCCATGTAATTCCTCATGTAGTTCAAATGGCTGAGGAAATTAGTCTACATATAGCCATATTTTATCATATATAATAACTAAATTCATATAGCTCAGGCTTAAATCTCCTCATCTTTAAGAAATCCAATTCAAGAAAAATGAATTTTCTCCAACTTGATGATTGATACTCAATCCATTTAAGTTTTTAGAACCAGAGATCCTTATTTGGCAAATGTAAACAAATACATTTAAGAGATTTTAAAACATTAAAATAAAACATGCATAATCAAAGTAACTTTCCTTAAAGAAACAAAAGGAAAAATATATATTTAACCAAAATCAGTCCTTGGCTCTAGTGTTCTGATGAGTTGTAAAAGTGCCAAAGGGTGAAATTATAGAATTAAAACAAATAACTTAAAAAGATGGTAATTGTAATTATAGGCTCTTAGAAAAATATGCATCTTCAGTTCAAAACTTTCAGTGTATAATTCAAAGAGAAAATGAATCAACCCAAAAATTTCTAATAAAAATTCTCAGAACTAGAAAACAAAATCGCTTCACATGTTAAAAAGAAACTACAAATAATCTGCAGCTAACGTTATTCTTAATGGTAAAAGACCAAATAAAATGTTCTCTACCTCAGATGAGTAATAGGACAAAGACGTCCACTCACTATTTCTATTCAGTTCTATTCAACATTGTACTAGAGGTACTAGGCAGTACAATCAGGAAAGGAAAGAAATAAATGCATCAAAATTAGAAAGGAACTAACCAAACTCTTTATTTACAGCCAACATGATCATCTACATAGAAAGTCCAATGGAATCTACAATGAGGTACTAGAACTAATATATGAGTTTACCAAGGTTCAGATAAAAGATCAATATGTAAAACCAATTGTATTTCTACATTCTACAAACAATTAACTATTATTGATAAAATTTGAAATTTTAAAAAATATCATTGATACCTGAAAAAACATTTCTCTCAAGAGGACATAGATATGCCAATGAAGATTGAAAAAGATGCTCACCATCCTAATCATCAGGGAAATGCAAATTAAAACCACAGTGAGATAGTATATTAATTTTTAGAAATTAAACCAAAAGCATAGAGAAAAAGTTCCTATGCAAAGTTAATTTAACAGGAAGTATTACAATCAACATGTGGGAATATGTCAGGGCTACATCAAAATGCAATAATACTTTTTTAATTGATGAGACTATTGAAAAGTTATAGTTCATTTATACTTACTTTTTAAAATTACTTCATCAGAAACACCTGCTTTATCTAATTAGGGTTTTATAAGTCTTGCTATATTAATAAAAAACTAATTTTTTAAGAAATCAAAATTTGGTTTTAAAACTTCACAATTATAATATTTTACTCTTGACTTCTGATTATTAGCATATATTTCATAATTTTCATAGAAGTTTAGAAATGTGTTCTAATTTATGGGGTTTTTTTATTTTTAAGATTTATAGAGTATTTTGTGTCAGGAGAAATCTGAAGTATAAGTCCCTGACATTTTTTTAATATATCTTATACTTTCACATAGGTAATTCAATTTACATGTTTAAAACTATTATTCAGAGTAAACTGAATACAAATAAATCTCGCCTTTTCTCACCATATTTCTGTATTTTGTGTAGACAGAAATGGTTACACAGTGCATAGGAAAGCTTCTCAAAGGTAAAATATAGCTCTCTTATAAATTTCCAGGTATTTAATATGTAATTTTCATATGAAATATTGTGGGCTAGAAGCTATAGAGCATATTCAGTGGTATAAAATATATTATCTGCCCACAAGGAGTTCATAATCTAATAAAGGAAATAAAAACACATAATGGTAAAGTCTACAGAACAGATAAAAATTAGCAATGTAATTAAGCAGCCAACGAGTAATTTCTATAAGTTCAGAGGAACTGAAGTGGTTTGGGATGGTTTCCAGATGGGGGATGGAACTTTACCACATTTTACCATCATTGCCTGTTTACTTACCAGATTTCCTGTTACAACATAAGCTCCTGTGATGTTATAAGCTGAGCACTAAAGACACAGGTGCCAGACTCAATCCCTGCATGTAGAGTGCACTCAATAAGCTGTTGATTAATAATATGTGAATAACACAACAAATCTTAAAGGATTTAGGCATGTAGGATTTGAAAACACAAATTAAGGCAGTCCAACTTTTGGCAGCGCTAGTAGTATTAAGCAAAAGCACATGGTTGGAAAAGCAAGACTAGGCAGGCCAACATACTTGAAGGATAAGATGCAAACAGAACAATCAGAGGAAATAGAATTGAAGTGGCTAATACAATCCCAGCTGAGACTGAAGGAATAACATCAGTAAGTGGCCAAAGAAGACCTAAGCCAGGGTGTAGGCAATGGAGAAGGAAACTAGTTGTAACCCACTTTCATCAGAAAGAACAAACCGTGTTTACCTTGGTAGTAGATACAAAAACTTGAATGACGCAGAAAACACAGCACAGACCTTGAGCAAAGATAACACATAAAGTCATGAAGTGTTCCACATCTTATATAAAAAAGAACTTCCAGCACGTGCTGAGTTGAGAGAGAACGTAAAGTGTGGAGAGTCAGGATGCCCAGGTCTTCCAGTCTGGGTGACAGAAACAACAGCCGATGCCTTTTCAACATAAGGTGAGAGATAAGTATTGACGGAAAAGTACGAGTTATGTTCTACTATTAAACATAGATGTGTGCACATTGAACAAGAAATTTCAAAGAGAAAATAATGAAATTTTAAGGCAGACAGCTGGAGAAATCAGAATTAGATGTATTTTCTCACAGAAAACATAAATCAGAGCTTTCGGTTCAATCCAGGAAAGAAGATCTGAGAACAGTAATATCCTTAACACTGAAGGAAACTGGAAAGAAGAGAAAAGACTGATGGGAGAAAAAGGAAGATACTCAGGATGTCACAGCACTTATGAGGCTAAAGGGTGGTCTTCTGGCAGGGTTTGGTCATGGTGCAAATACCACTAGAAGGTTAAAGAGACAGAGGTGACCTCCATGGAAGACAGTGGTAACCTTTGAGAATACAACTCAGGGATGACTATTAGGTTCCTAGTTTAAAAGGAGAACAAACAGTGAAGAATTTGATTCAACAGAATATGTATATAGTACAGCCTCAAGAAGTGTAATAAAACAGAAAATTTTAGTGCTTCGTGAAAACAGCAGGAAAAAATGGGAGTGTGTGTAAAATCAGTGTGCATGTGTGTATATTCAGTGTGTATGTGTGAAGAAGGAATGCAGAGATAGGTAGGAACTGATTTGCATTTTAAGCACAAGAAAATATTACTACTAATATGAATGCAGAGAAAAATAATCTAATTAGCAAATTGCATGACCAGATGATGACCTTTTGAAAAGTATTTCTCAACATTTTTGTAGACCTACTTTGTCCAAAATGATAGCCTTTAATAAATGCCTCTGGCTATTTAAATTTAAGTTAATTAATTTAAATTAAGTTTAAATTTTACTTCCTCATTTCAGCTGCTCCATAGCCACATGGGACTAGTGGCTAATGAAATGAATAATGCAGATTTAGAATATTTCTCAGATCTCAGAAATTTCTATTGGACAGCATATTCTAGATAATAGTCTTTTGAAAGTATTTAAATTAACTACTAGTTTTCCTGAAATGGGTTGGTATTATAATGGAATAATACTATTTTTTCAAATACAAGTAAAGTTTATTTAGAAAGTCACAGAGGTGGAAGAACAGAAGTGAGTCATCTGAGCTGCCTGGGCTCAGGAAACAGGTTACAGGGGCAGAAGAAGGGGCCTTGGAGCTTAGGAGAAATACACCTGGAGGAAGGGGTTGGGGAAAGTGTCTAGTCATCCTCTGTGGTCCTTCTTCTCCAGAGTAAGTACAAGCGCGCACACACACACACACAGAGCATTTCACCTTGAAAAGCATAAACAAAAAAGTCAAAAATAAAATCCAACTTGCATGGCACCATGAGCCTTGATTACAAATCACTAGAAACAAAGTATAACTGGTCAGTGTCCTCTTCCTCAGTTGTTCTCCCTGACATGCCAATGCATTAAGCATTTTCAGTAAACACATTTCACAGATGAGTTTTCCAGATGGGCAGACTGAGGCCTAACGTGAGGAAGAGTTATGACGAATGTCAGTGTTCTTCTCTCTCTAAAGCCTCTTTCTCAACAGCCAGAGCTCAGTCTGCTCCCTCCACAGGAACTTCCAGAGAAAGCATTTCCTTGCATCTCCCTGACAGGTGTCCAGAACCTCTCCTGGGCTATGTCAAATGCTGGCTGAGAAATCAGCCAGGGACCAATACTGCCTACTAGATGTGCCCTATATACATAGGTATGTCATCTGACTCAAGTATGCATCACACTATTATGGCATAAAAATGCACTTGAATATCCAATTTTATATTGCTTTTTCTGCCAAGGAACCAAATGAAAAGTATTCAGCAAGGCATCTTCTTCAGTTTTCCTCTCTATTGGCTACAAAAGTCATACTGATATTTATTTGTATGTGCTTAATAATGTCATATTCATAAATGCATCTAGAGTGAGCTCCAGCAACTCAGGGGATAATCTGAATAATATGACACAACATGTTGAAGAGATGGGAAGGATGATAAACTTGGCAGAAGAACCCCTTTCCCAACTTCCTGCAGGGGAAGACAAGATTTTCCTGGCACATGACTCCAAATGAAATTCTGTAGAGCATTTGAGGAACTTACAGGAATAAAGAGAGTCAACAATATTTGACAAATTTGAATTATATTTCCTGGTGAGTTTGTTTTAAATTTTCTCCTTTTTTCCAATTGTGTTGGCTCACTGCACTCAGCCAGGTAAAAAAATATATATCTATGTGCAGCTACTACTAACAAAAAGGAGCAGGCTCCATGACACCCTGGAATTGTTATCTCATCACTACTGTTTCTGCCCTCTGTCCAGGGACTCACATGATTATCCTCCTGGAATTCCTAAGTCCTTCCCAAGTTCTCCCTGCCTTCATTCAAGAAACTCATTAAATTCAACATCCTCTAAGAAGTCTTTGTTTCAGTCAGTGGCTTTAGAAAATTGATTTTCTTCACCCATATCTTCCACTTTGTGTCAGTTCCATTCAGATAATATCTCAACTATATCTACAGTGAGGTCCTGTTTGGCCTTCCCATGTGCCACCAAATGTCATTAACTCAAGTCACATCACTGTACTTCATTTTCATCATAGCATTTACCATTATGGGAAGGTAAGATGTATATATAAAATCCATATATAATATATATACACATACATATATATGAAAGTTTATATTTGTTTATTGTATGCTTCCCCAAATAATTTGAGCTTCATGAAAATAAGGCTTTGCCTGTTTTGCTTACCACACTATGCCTGATGCATTATAAACCGTCAAACATTTATTGACTGTAATCCAACAGAGCCTCTAGATCTAAATTCCAGTGCACAGTAAATTCAGGGGACAGAGATACACATTAAATGATGCCACGAGGGATCAATCAAGCAAATCAAGAATGTAGGTGATTATACATAATAACTACCTTGAACTCTTCAAAAAGTCAATATCATGGAGAAAACAAAGTAGCAGAATAATTCCGGACTCAAAGAGACCAAAGAAGCATAAAATCAAAATTATTTGCATGAATCTTAATAAGACCTTCATATGGGGAAAAAAACACTGCAAAAGGACATTCTTGAAAAAAATTCAAATATTTGAGGAGGATTTAGATATTCAATGATCTATTGTTATTTTCTTAGGAATGATAATGATATTGTCATAATTTAGGCAAGTGTCTCTATTATTAAGATTCATGCTGAACTGTAGATGAGTAATTTTTTTTAAGTATCTGCAATTTAAACTTCCAAATGCAATGGCAAAATAATGTGTGTGTGTGTGTGTGTGTGTGTGTGTGTGTGTGTGTGTAGACAGAGAGAGAGAAAGAAGTAGAGATGGTAAATCTTGAAGAAATTATAGAGGTGTTTATTGTAACTTTTGGCTCATTTGCGTGTTTTATTATAAAAAATTTCAAAGTTGGGAAAATTTTTTGAATAAATGACTAGCCAGAAGAAAGGTAGTGAATTCCCTTTGATTCTAGCCTAGCTAGCAGGAAACCCTCAGGACCCGAGATTTTTTTCTTCAAATCAGAAAAACTGACTACTACTCAGTTGTGCAAGATGTCCTTTACACCATTTGGTTCACTAATGATCCTTCATGGACTAAGAGCCCAGATGTTGGGATCATGCCAATCAATTCATTTCCAATGCCCCCACTAGGATGTCAAACACAGAACAATGATTACTAAATAATTCAAAGGTATCAAAAATGCAGATCAACTGCCCATTCAGGTAAGTCATGGATCCTGAGCACCTCGAAAGAGACCTTGAAACCAGCCCCAGGGGAGCTGGCCTGAAAGGAACAGGACAGCTGACATTGTAAAATGAAGTCAGTCTGGTTCAGTTCTCAAAAGCTCACACTACTTTTGCCAAGCCTACCTAAAAACACCCTAATCACTAAAAAGAGCACCTAATGAATTCCTCATTTCTTTTGACTTTCCAAGAGAGCAAGAGTTTGACCATTTGTTCATACTGCTGTATTATCAATGCCTAAAAAGAGTGTCCAGCGCATAGTAAATAGCCAATCAATGTTTGTGGAATGAGTTAATGGATAGAATTCCAGTAGAACAAGATTTTTCCAACCTTCACATATATCCAAATCACTTGGAGCATATCTCAAACATCGATTGCTAGACCTTAGCCCTAGAACTTCTGAGTCAGTAGTTCCAGGGTATGGCCCACAACTACGCATTTCTAACAAGCTACTACATAATACAAATGCTACAGGCCTAGGGATGACAGTTTTAGAATCACTGCTACAGAAAGTCTCTCTTAACTTTCCCCTTGCTTCGGATAGCTACTGCTTCAAAACTGAACACAGTACTAGGCAGTCAGTTCTTTTGTATAAGATACTGAATGTACCTTATTGTTTATTTGACAAATAATCTTCTGATGGTGTTAAGAAACATTTGAGCTTGAGTTCAGGTTACACAAAATTCAGATACTTTCCCATCAATCAAGCCAAATATTTACCATAAGTATTTTTCTCCCTGCCAAGGGAAGCCAGAATTCCCTATTAGCAGCTCAGCATACTCCTCCCGCTCATATTTGTGCATTTGGAGTGAAGCGGGGAAGATACACACTATCTTTTTGCTGCACAATTGCTTTGTGAAGCATGTCTGCCTCCAGAGAAATCAGGTGCCTTGCGCACAGCAGAAATTTATGTTAAAGAAAGTCTGTTTATGAGAGACGAATGTGTGCCCAAATTTATCTCCCAGTGACAACTTTGGAATCTAAAAAATTTTCAACTTCACCCCTTGTGAGTTGCTTGGAATTGCTATTTTTCAAGTCAAGAACACCTGTTCAGAGCTTTTCTCCTTGCCCTCCCTGATAAATGGACCTGCCAGGAAAACAACATCTGAAGGCTTTAATGAATAAGAAATACAAAGTATTGACAGCTTTTGGCACGTTATACAACTCTGACCCTGTCCCCCTAATGAAGTAAGATCAAAAAGGAAGAAAACAGTTGGGATACTGGGCTCTAGAGTTTGTTTTTAAACTGCTGCAAATGAGCCCAGATAGAGAGAACCATTCTACTGGGTACAGTCAAAGCAATCTGCATGTTGCTGTGAAATAACATACAGAGATGACTCTGGTAAGTGAAAAACTAAAGGTTTGAAGCTCAGCATCAGGCATCCTTCCAGATAAAATTCCATCTCAACTGTAAGGCACTCTAGCAATCAAATTTCTACCTGTGCCTTTATCACAGGGCCAAATCTCATCCTATACATATGTTATATATGTATAAAGTAAATATATATATATATAAAAGACTGAGCCACTTATTGAATCTTACTCTAATCAAAGCACAGATTTTGAGAACAGAAAAGGAAAATATTAGTTACGACCAGGTAGGATGAGAAGATGAGAATGCGGGGTAACGTGAGCTTGACTCTCCTGATGAACTGTGAAAGGGCACCTACTTCGTGCCCATCACTAACCTTGGGGCAAATATTTATTTGATGGTAAGTAGAATTGTCACAGTCCCTGAATGCTTTTGCGGACCTTTGTCTCATTATACAGACACACAGATCAACACATCAGTGGATACATAATTACAAATTAAGAAGAGTACACGGGCAAAAAATGAATAGAAGGCCTTTCATTCAACCACCATTAGTGGAGCAACAGCAGTAAGCCAGGCCCTGTGGCTTGCAGGACACGTAAAATGTGAGGAAGGGGGGAGAATGGTAGTCTGTATAGAACGTATAACAGAAAATGTATAGGAAAGAAACTTACAGGTAAGTCAAAATTGGAAATGAGGTCGTAGAAGGTTTTGGACTCTGTACAAGAGAGCATGGGCTTCATTTTCTTGTGCAGGGGTCTATGAACAGGGTTTACAGAATAATTCATCCATGGAGGGTAGTGTAGTAAAACCACATTAAAATATCTATTTCTTACTTAAAGTGACGAACACAATAATCGGCATGGCTTCCTTACTTAACCCCTCTGTTGAATGGACACCATCTTGAAAGGAATCTCGACAGGGGGTGTATTTTCCTCAGTCTCCCCCTCACCTGCAGTGCTTTATAGCTGCTCTGAGACATTATCAGTGTGGATAATTTTAATTAGAACTCTTGTAATACTTTATAACAAAATGTGGACTCATTGGGAACATCTTATATATCACTCAGATGTTTGTTGGTTTCCTCAATTTAAAGATGAATGGTACATTTACCTTTTAGAGAGATAATTTCCCAGTTGCTGGCCTTTTCTATGATAACAATAGATTTAAAGTATCATACATGCCTTATCTGTCCCTTCAAGATAAGTGTAAATATTTTAAAAACTAAGAAAGTAACTGCTTTGAGAAGAGAAAAAGAACTCTGGAGAAAACACTGAGAATATCAATGAGAATTTTTCCATATTTAGAAATTTTGATACCAATATAATTTAAGAATGTCATACATTTAAAGAAATACACATCAACACATTTAAATTTGGAAATGAAATTTTCTAGTTTATATACAAATCTTCTAAATGAGTTTCAGATGGTTTAAAGTTATTTGTTATAATATAAAAACGCTTAATAATTCATTTATGAGATTAATTAATCTGCAAGATTACTGATTAATGTCAAAAAATAAAAATGTGATGTCAAATTTCAGCCAAAGAAAACACTTGTACACAATTGGAAAAGCAGATTGGAAAATGAATTTCATGACAGTACAGTAAACAATGTACTCTTTCATATGTGTATATATGAGGCAATATTCTTTAGTTACATCTCTAAGATGTATCAAAATAATCTGGATAGAATCCAAGATATTCAAAATATTAAATCAAAGTATTAAATCAAGAGTTTCATAAAGTAATGATGTGTAACTTCGTCACTCTCTATCTTTAATAATGCTGCCCTTGCCATCCCCACCGCCAGCATCGCCGGCTTCGCCAGCACCACTGCCCCCACCACCATCAGAACCGCTCTCATCACATTCCATCCTAACTGCCGTGTCAGTCCCCTTCCTTACACTGCAACATTCCCTTCCTTCAAGCAGTTTCGTACGCTACTTTGGGGGAAGAAAGAGTGAAGAAAGAAAGAAGCCTCCCATCATACGTCACTCTGCCTCTGCGTCCTTTGCCCCATCCACATCACAGCAAGTAGAACGGATAAGTGTTTTGTAATTTAAACCATTTGGGACTTCATCCACCAACTTCCTTAAGAAACCCAACTGCCATTAATAACTTTGTTCCTCTTGACTATCACATTATCATTACATTTTTGTTGATGGATTATGAACGCATCAAACCTTACTCACACCTCAAATGCGAACGGTGTTTTTGGTTAGCAACTAACTGTGGCCACTGAAAGATATTTGCCTTTTATCTGTAGAAATCGGCAGGGGAAGGAAGGAATCTGTAAGCAGCCCAACTACTGAAAGTTTTTATTCCAGAACTCCCACCCCTAACATGCCTCATCGGACATGTGAGCAATTTTCTCCAGGCCAATCGTGTCACTGGTACTGAGTTTCTCTTCATAGCAAGGCGTCCTAATGGCATTTTGTTCTTTCCCACAAAAGGAGCCAGAATATCTGCCTCATTTTCTCCAAACTATTTAACAGCTCAGGCAGTATCCGATTATTTCTTGCTCTCATGCTTGGCTACCTCCATGTTGTTGAGAATAAATCAAACTTACCTGAAAGTCCCCAAATGTAGCCAGAATCTGATTTTTCCTTTAAAAAAAAAAAAAGGCACACCCTTGCCCATCATTCAGACCACTCCGCACTTCCCTCACAGTGTCCCCTGTCAGTTCTCTCTGGTTTTATTAAAACCTTTTCTCTTTCATTAAAATAAAAAGCCTCTGAAAAACTACAGTTATAGATTTCCTGAAACCCACAATTTACGGCTGCTACTTGCAAACTTCAAAAGCTCTTAAAAATAGGATCGGCTCTATTATTCTATATTATGGTAATTGTAGTAAAGATTTAAGAGGCACTTTAAGACTTTTTAGCTCTACAGTCTCTTTCTGTTCCAATTTCTTGCTTAGGCATTTGGGAAAGAAGCCTTATTTGAAAGCTTTCCCCTCTGGCCTCTGATATACAGCTTCCCTCCTAACTACAGTAACTAGACCTCACTGTACAATTAGGGAAGCTAGACCTCCAATTAGAGTGCAGCAAAGCATGGGGCAAAGCACGGCTTTCCAGAAACCCACTCCATTTATATGCACCTGACAATAATCAAAATTTTCCTCATGTGCCATATACCTTTGACCCTTTTGTTCTGCTTCACATCCCCTTGTTCACTCCCTACCCCTCCTTTGCTCCCACAGGAAATCAGTGAAGATAATCACAAGATTAAATAACTCCAACGCCACTGCTAACACGTTCAAAGCCATTAATATAACAAACACCCAAGTGGCCACAGGGATTTATGCAGTATTGAAATTGAACTGACCTCATCTTATCTTCCACATAGAGCTGTTCTTCCTAGTTAACCTGTGTTTTTCTCTTGTTGCCTAGTCTAGGATGGTTACAATTCAAAACACCCAAGGAAACAGCTAATGGCATTTCCACAGCTGTGAACATGCACAAAATCCCCATCTAAAGGTTGCCCTGGCATTGTCCTTTATGTTCGATGCCCCAAATGGGATGAGCATTTGAAACACAATCCCCTCTACACGCCACACTGCTCAGGATTTTCCTTGGGCACACACCATATGGAAAAACCACACACTCTCTTCTTCCCTTCCCTCCTCTGGGATTTCAGCAGCATCTGGATAGCACAAATCTCTTAACAGTCCCCACCTCCGCAAAGGACAGAGCCAAATCCCAGACTTTCCTTGTTCTGACAAGAGGCCTCCTACTACAGAATCTCAGTCTTTTACTGTGTCAACAGTTACGGGCTTAGGGAGCCTTTCACATGAACTTCCTCACTGAGTGTGTAGTTTCCTGATTGCCAGTTTGCTTCCAAAGCAAAGGATAGCTCTCTTGCACACCTGCAGTAAATAATCTTAAGTGTTTCCACTTTGTTTTGCCTTGCTCCAAGTTTCCATGTAAATTTCAGAAGCGTGAAACACACAGTGATTCCTGCCCACTGGTATTTTATGATTTTAATTTGCTCAGAAGCTCTGAATTTCATTATATTTTCCCATTTCATGCATGGGATTTTTACAGTTAACAGATGTTCACTTAATAGAGCCTCCCAATGAGCAAATCAGTTTTTTCCCTCTGGTATTCTTGTAACTTTCTAGTCCTGCGGTAGCTGTTTCTGGAGCCTGCCAAGCTTTCTGGCAGTGGGAGCTTAAATCGAAAAGCGCTACAGCTCTTTGGAAACGTATATTCGCTTTCCTTCAGTCTCACTCATCCAACTGAACTCCTTCCTCATTAACACCATGCGAGAAAGCCTGCAGGGGCAAACACCAGCTTCAGATACTAGACAGGTTTCACTCGCAGATGCAAAGATGTTCTGCACCCTATAAATATTTACTTAGCCTACGGACACTGCAAATGGCAAAATTTTTAACGTGTCCAAAAGACTAAAAGAAGAGTTTCCCAAACAACTGCTCTCAACCCATCTCCAACTAATGCGTCGTGTGGAGATTTTTACTTGAATATCTCTCAGGACATTAAAATAAGTCCCAACACTGAAGCAAGTTCCCTATCACAGGAATTCTGAGATGTCTGCTTATAGTTTCTCAACTAGGAAATGTGTGTGGGTGTCTGCAGAGACTGTTACTATGGGCCACCTTCCAGTTGCAAACTCGACCTAAAAATCTGAATATCCAATGTGCCACCAAGTTGATTCAGGATACGAAGAATGATCTCTCTTGAGAGTCCACCTGACACCCCAAATTGTCCAATAAGTAGCACAACTATGGGACAAATTTCTTTGCAAAGAAATTAAAGATCTTAACTTGCTAAAAGTCCTCCCAATTATTTCTTGGTATGACTCCTAAGATTAGGGCTTGTGACAAGTAAAAGACTGTTTTTTAAAAAAGGGGGAGATAACAGGAATTTGGGGATGCCATCAATCTTATCCCTTCTCTCGTGACTGAAGATCCCTGAACGTTGGCAGTGGACTTGTTCATCCTGGAATGCTGTCTGGCTTCCACGTGGCCCGTTCTAACGCCCTCACCTAGAATGTTGACACGCTGAGGAGCCCTCCCATCTTGCTCTGACGTCGACAGCCTCTGAATGAGTCATTCTTCAGGACTCAGGCAAACCATTTTCCCTCCTTCACTCCATTCCCCACGACCCCACACCATGTATCCTCAATCGAATTAATATGCACCTTTTTGTAGCTTAGAAATACATTATTTTCCCAATGCCTGAACATGTAGGTATGCTGAGGTCTTTAGCACTTCCCCAGGCTGTGTGATCCTGGGCTAATGAATGTCCCTTTCTGAGCATGTTGCCCTGTAAAATGAAAATAATAGGATCTACCATGCCAGGCTGTTGAGAGGACTAAATTAGATCCGTTACATAAAAGAGCTAATAGATGCCTAACACAGTTTGAGGGCTCAGTAAATATTGGAAGCGGTGATAATAATACACATTCAAAAAAAAAAAAAACATTCCCAGGGTAGAAATGCAGCTTTTCATGAACTGACCAAACAGGAAGGCCTCTCTCAAGCACTCGAGCAATCATTTGTGGTTCTGCAGTAATTAAACAGCAAGTTGGCAGTAACCAGCCCTCGACCCAGGTCATCAGCACACCCCAGGGTCTCTACTGCTATGAGAGCAATTAAATGGTTTTTTTGACTCTTAATTGGCAATAAGTTGGTAACCCAAAATTATAAAGAATTTTATTTATCTGCACCAGCTAATCAATATTCACTGAGTGTGCTCCAGCTCCACACATCTCGGAGGAATAAAATAGTCGGTCAGCGGCACAATTTTGTTTGTGATGGCGGCGGTAATGTTTTTTTCCCCCTAAATTATTCACCTTCTCAAAAAGCAATTTGATAAATGTTTATTTCTTCATAATAGATTCTAACAACCGCTGATTTGTGACCCTGGCTGTGGACTGAATTTAAATTGGGGAGGAGGTGAAGACTCCACGAAAATGCCAAGCCAGGGCCACAGACAAGGTCTGGGGCTGCTTTCTTCTTGCTCTCCGGGGGCGCGCTGGCCTCCCCCGGCACGAGGGCACTAATTGAATTGAAAAGAGTAATAAGTGAGAAGTGCATACAAGCACAGCCCACAGGGTGAACGCAGAGGCATCGAGGGCTTGGCAGGAGAATCGAGAGCACAGAGCAGCGGGGAGCCACCCAGCCAGGCCAGAGACCTGCACTTGGACTTGTGCTGACAGTGATCTGGGAGCCTGGGGAAACAGGGAGGAATTCTGAGTGCTTTCTGGCATCAGCGAACTTTCTAACCAGGAGACCCCAACTACAAAAAAATGATAGACAACATAGCGAGGTTGTTTTCTACTTGCTGCCTCTTCAGAAGAATCTCTCTCCACTGCTCCCACGACTACCATTTAGATGGTTCCTGTTTGAGAAAAAGCAAATGCTTCTTGCAGGTAGTGGGTAGAAAGGTGGTAACGCCTAAGGGGCCATGCTCCTGCTTCCCCGTCATCTTGGTGTTCTTGATGGCCTTGATGGCAAATGACTGAGAGTTTCCACAGTCTTTTCTCCAAACATTTAAGAGGGCTTAAATTAAGAAGTGAAGCTCGGTGTGCCCGAAGCAGCCGGAAAGAGTGTTATTTTCCTTCACACGGGAGAAGGACAGGAGCTAACTCGTGCTGCTGGCTCTAATCCCCGCTACGTAACCACATGACAGAAAGTCCCCCTCCGCGAATGCACACCACACACCCCAACGCCGGTCCTGCCTGCAGCGTGAGCAGGTTTTTAGGATCCATCTCCGTTTGGACTGCAAACTTCTAATCAATCACTCACATTTCCAGTGCTTAAATTCTGGCATAGAAATTTCCAGAAAAGGAGCCACACCAAATTCTTTAATGCAGGCAGTCCTTTTTTATCTTTCCAACCACCATGTTTAACATATACAATTTTTAAACTAATGCAGTAGAAGATATTTCTAAGTGAGGCAGGGCCCCAAGCTTTTGTATTCATGGTCACTACAACGTTAGGGCTCATCCTTTAGATTAGGCTGCAAACTTAAATACCTAGAGTGAAGGGATTACAAAGTACCAATTGGTCATTTGAGAATCACAGAGATGGCTATAGAGATGATAGCACCAGGAATATAGTGCTGTACTCCTGGTGCTGGAATACAGCACTATAGTACCATCACAGTACCTGTCAGTACTATGATGGTAACTATGCATGGGGCCAGATGGGTACTTGAAGAGGCAGGGGGACCACTCTGTAATGGACATGATTTTCTAATCACTGTGCTGTACAATGGAAACTAATACAGAATAAAGCAAATGGAAACTGTAATTAGAAGTTTAGCCCTGGCTAGTGTGGCTCAGTGGATTGAGTGCTGACCTGTGAGGCAAGGGGTTGCTGGTTCAACTCCCAGTCAAGGCA
Organism: Anoura caudifer; assembly: GCA_004027475.1. Classification (NCBI taxonomy): domain Eukaryota; kingdom Metazoa; phylum Chordata; class Mammalia; order Chiroptera; family Phyllostomidae; genus Anoura; species Anoura caudifer. The sequence continues at coordinate 63,797 of PVKU01005657.1, read as the reverse complement.
CATGCCTGGGATGCAGGCCAGGTCCCCAGTAGGGGATGCACAAGAAGCAACCACACTCTGATGTTTCTCTCCCTCTCTTCCTCTATCCCTTCCCCTCTAAAAATAAATAAATAGTATCTTTTTAAAAAATAAAAAAATTAATTTAAAAAAAGTGGAAAAAATACCTACAATAACCAGGAAAAATGAATAAAGGAATGAACGCACTGGGCAAATGCAGTCATGTTTCAGGGATGATAATCACCCTCACCCTCTCAGCCCAGTGCTTTTCTGCAGAGCACCGACTCCCTGGCCAGGCCCAGCAGCCCTGCGGGAAGCCCAAGTGAACTGAATGGCTGGCTCAACATCAAAATACCGGGAAGAAAGAGCGGTAGGCCACAACCAAGATCTCCAAACGCCCAGGACAGCATAAGGGACAATTCAACCTTCTCCTGCATCCTTCTCACTCCATCCCTGCCCACATGCTCTCAGTACTATAATTATCTGCATCATATTCTTACCCCAGACAACCGCAAAGAATAAAGGCATCAAGTCCTGATGGACAGACTTAGGGCTTTGCTGTCTGGTTTTAATCCCACCTGTTTCTCTTGCTACGTGTGAGGTTTTGAGCAGTCTGGTTAGATTTCTAAGTATCCGTCTGCTCAGACGGAAAGTGGGAATAAATGTCTAATCCACTAGGTTGTTGACGCACAGCAGATGCCAAATGGCAGGTCTTCCTTTCCCACTCCTGCCCACACCCCAGGATCTCTGCAGAGCCTGATTTTCAGGACAAGGCACACACTTTGGGAGCCGTCAGCCATGAGGGTTCCCTGAGTCCTAGTTCTGATTAATGAGAAGTGAGCAAAGCTCAGTGGAGCCCTGGCTAGGGCGTTTGGATGTATGTACCAAAGGCATTCCTCCCTCTCCTCATTTATATTTTACAAGACCCACATCAGTCACTCCACATCCACTTTCCTCCCACAGGACGGAGTTGACCTAAAAGTGTACAGGGAGAATGTCAGTGATAATTTTGCCAGACAAAATAGCTCTGATTAGTCAGAGAGGAGAAAAAGCACTTCTCAGCTGTCTGGAGAGGGCAACTGGAAAAGAAAATGCAATAACCAAAAATGCTTCTAAAATACCCAGATAAAGTCATAGAGAAGTCCAAGTATCTGGTTCAATGCTCTTTATATTCAAGTAGAATAAAAGAAAGTACCTTCCCAAAGCCCAGTGTGGCAAGTAACATTAATACCTTGTTCTCCAACAAAAAAAGGCAAAAGCCAAGATGAAAGCAAATATGATTCCTTTTCAGAGAAAAAAATAGGTATTCATTCCACTTCTTTTTAGTATCCACTACATGATTTCTGTAGTGCTACATACAGGATGGGGTAAAAGTTGGTATACAGTTCTTCATATAGAAATGGTAACTTCTTCGGCTAGTGTTCTACAGAATATTTTAGGAAAGGTGACTTACTTTGTGGTTATTTACATGTCAGTCTCCCAAAAGAATCTGTATGCTAGTTGAGAGTAGAACTAATTTCTTACCGGTCTTTGCAATCTCAGTAATCATTACATAATAGTGTTAATATATATGTTTTGAATTAATTTATAGAAAGAAGGGTGTTGGGTGGGGGAAAGGTAATAGGGATGGTGAGTCTCATATACCTCTCATGACAGAAGGAAATACACATTTCCATACACACCACTCCAACCATATAACCCAATGTAATATGACTTAGTTGCAAGTAACAGAAACCAAACTCAAACTAACCTTTATAAAAGAGAAATGTATGGGCAATGTAGCTAAATTGTGGAGTGGGTTAAAGAATTGATGGAAGGCTACAAAAATCTCAGACCTGGGGAAAAGAATGAGTAACTCCTTGCTGTTGGGACACACGTTCTCTCTATACTGTTTCTCTTTGCATTCCTGTGACCTGTCACTAAAATAGGGTAGTTGAAATAGGAGGAAAGACAAGAACCATAGCCAAACAAGGACTCTTATCAGAAAATGTGAGCCTCTTTCTCCCAGAGTTTATGTACCAATATTACTTAAGGACTCTGCTGACCTTTGCACAGTTCATGAGCCCATGCCTAGGACCAATTTCTATTGCCAGAGAGATGGAAAACAGAACCAAGGTCTGACCCCAATTCCAGCCATTCCTGTGTTGGGATCCTAGGTGAGTTACCAAAAAAAGGGGAAGTAGAACCTTGATGAGCAAACCTGAGAAGAGCGCCACCATCCCCTCCAGCTGGGGAAGCATGACTCAACTCTCAGGCTGCCCCGATGCTCCGCCCATGGTGACTCGGGAAAAGGAGGTTTTGTTGCTGTTGTGGGGAAAGCTGGGTCTTCCTTTCTTTTTGGCTTCAAGCATCTTTCTCCCACTGTGAAAGTAGAGCTTTTCAAACAGCAGAGCAAAGGGACATAGAGAATATGTACTTAGCTGATTGATGCAGAAAGATGCTGAGTTTGTCCTCAAAATGCAAATATCTGAACCCTTTAAAAAAAAAAAAAAACCCTAGAAACCAAGTAACAAGAGAAACACCTGTCTGATAGGGCAACCATGTCAAGCTAGGTCTTTATTTCATGTGTCTTTTTCTGGTAGAGAAACACAATTTGCCCCCCAGATTACCTGTAAAATCTGGGTAAAAACAGGCTGAATTATATACAAAACTATTATAATTGCCATATATCTAACGTTATTTAATACTTACCTTCTTTGCCATGCCAGGAAAAAAGATCAGAAGATTTAGATTCTACTTCCCCTCTACTGCTTGCTTAGAGTTTTGTGATCACCAATGGAACAGAATTTTTTTTTTTTTTTTGAGAAACAGAGAGAAAAATGAAGAATTAAAATTATAATTAGAAAAATTGCCTCAATCAGAATTGCACTCCAAGATGCTTGAATGGATGGGCTAACTAAGTTCAGGCATCCATTAGTTTCCAAATTGAATTAAAATATATTGAGTGCTAATTTGAAAATCGAAAGGCAGCCAGCTGGAAGAGAACGGAATCATATGGGTCTAAGAGGGTAGAGCAGACAACACAAAGCAAGGAAAGTGGATGGCATGTTTGCTGACCTGAAAGAACAAAACTGCAGTCTTAAAAACCACTAGTAATTCATTACAGCCCATTATACTGTTTACTCCAAGCCTGCATAATGGGGGGTCGCTTTTGATTCTCCATAGCGCAACAGCCCGGTTCTAACCCTCCTCCCTGCTTCTTCCCACAGGAAGCCCTTTTTCTCTGCCATTTGCTGTGTGCAGCACGGATGACCTGTGGTAATTGCTGAAGACATTTTCACCCATATTTTTCAACAAATGTAATTTCCTTTTGAAGCCGCCATGTCCTCTCCCCGCCCTGCTGTGACAATGAACTCCAATAATCACGCGACTAACATTCAGATAGAGATCAAGTAACGCAGCCAGCTGTATCACAACTTTTGACTTTCAACTTTGTACTTATTTGGGTGCACATATTATCATTTGAGAAAATGAAAAATATATTTTTTTCTTTAACGAAAATAGCTTTTGGCCTGGGATGAGGCTATTCGTGAAACTGTCCTGTGTTTAAAAAAAAAATCTTCATACAATTTGGCTTTAACAAAAGTCCTTTTAAAAAACAGTGAATGCTTTTCTTCACATTTTAAAAGCACCCTATGATTAAAATACTCAAGACTATACTTTCAGGGATCATTCCTATAGTTCATAAAATACTCATTAATTATGGTCCTGAAAAATAGTCCTTACTTTTAGGACTGTCCTCCAAATATTCTGAATCTCTAAAGCAATTTATTTTTTGGAGGAAGAGGAGGAGGTAGAGGAATGAGGGAGGGAAAAAGCATAACATAACAAGGATGGCATGAGAAATTACTCCAAAACTTAGTGGCGTGAAACAATCATTTGTTATGTTCATGGATTCTTTGGGTCAAAAATTCGGGCAAGACACAATGGAGATGGCTTATCGCTGCTCCCTGTGGGCTGAAGCCTCTGCCCAAAACTGGAAAACTGATGTTTGGAAGCATCTGAAGGTGCATTCACGCAGCTGTCTGGCAGTCACCGATGGCTATCAATCGGAGAACCTAGCTGACGCTAGTGTCAGCTGGAGTACAGACACATGGCCTTTCTTCTCAGCCTCGGCTTCCTCACGCAAAAGCAGCTGGGGACCAATACAGCGCAACCTCCCGGAGCCCCACCAAAGACTAAACCATGATATGACTTTATATCACTTGTCCAGACAGACACTCAGTGAACTAAAGGACTAATTCTCATTGGAGACCAGCCAACATACAAAACATACTATTTGAAACAAGGTCGCTCCACACATGATATCATCTTGGGAAAGAAAGCTACCTAAGAAGAAAGAATTGACTTCGATAAGTTCCTGGACTTTGAACTGGCTGAATATTTACCCAAAGAACATTGTTTCATGCCCAACAAGTCTGAGATAATTTTAAACATGAAGTTTAAGTATTTTCTGTGGTCAGAAGAAATGGGAGTCCAAGAACAAGATGAGAGCAGACAAAAACCACAAAGATGGCCCTTTTATTTTGATGTCTGAGTTGTAATACATACATGTTGGGCCCTTTTGAACAAGGAATCTGTTCAAATTTTCAATATGTTAAAAAGCAAGATCTTTCTTAGACCATAAGCTACTTGAGGTGATGAACTGTGACTATCTTTCACCCATTTAATCAACTTTTATTGAAGATCAACCAGGACCAAGGGATTCTAGTGGGGACTAAAAATACAGAAATGAATGGCACAGTCCCTTCCCTCAAGGAGCTCAGAGTCTACAGTACAGAAAGAAAGAAATTATTTTAACAGGGGAGCTCCACAGGTTCATTCACAAAAAAAGAGATCCCTTCCATGTTTTAAAACCTCAGAGGGAATGCAAGAACCATCAAAGTTGTACACACACGAGGAACACACACCAAACCGCCAAATGGTTTATTATTATCCTCTGTGCTCAGCCAGTCGTGCAGACTAGCAATGATGTCAGGGTGGTACATGCATACGCTCTGTGGCCCAGTGAGCTCTGCACACGACAAACTGCCCCAAACCTGTAAGCCATCTTCCTGTTTCCAGTCAGTCAGCACCTTGAAAATTCACAATTGGAAGGAAGACTGAGTCCTAAGCATATATCGCTGAAAGGCATTCATTCTCACTTTAAGAAAAGACCTCAATACTTAAGAGCCTCTGACTGTTGCTCTCTTCCATCAAGTCACCACGAAGCCAGGGAGAGCAGACAAATGTCAATTAGGAACCATTTGGAAACCTGTACGCACCATATTTCACCAAATCAAAGATATCATCAATTATAAGATGCTCCATTTTTTAATTTACCACTAGGAAAGATAAATGTCAAAGGCACTATGACACTATTCTAAGATGTTCTCACATCCCAAATTCAGGTATGTAAAAAATATATTTTTAAAAAAATCAATGAGGCTCCCTACTTCAAAGAAGCCCTGATAGTTCTCCAGGGAGGAATGATGACCAGGCAAGTTCTTCCGACAACCTCACAAGAGAAATCCTTACCTATGTAGAAATGGTCCTAATAGGCGTAGGATCCAACTCTTTGGCAGGCCTCTACAACCCTGTATGGTCTAGTCTGTGGATTCTCTGGGCTCTGCTGGACCACCCTGCCCTCTGACCACTCTACTCCGGCCTCCCTGGGCTCCCAGGCTCATTCCTGGCTCGGTCGTGTACTTTATCTTTTCCACCTGGAGCTCTGTTTATCCACGCCTTCTCCCAGTACAACTCTTCATTTCTTTTTTTAATTATATTTCATTCATTATGCTATTACAGTTGTCCCATTTCTCCCCTATTATTCCCCTCCACCCTGCACACCCCCTCCCACCCACATTCCCCCCTTTAATTCATGTCCATGTGTCATAAGGGGTTTTTTAAAGATTTTTTTTATTTTATCTTTAGAGGGAAAGGGAAGGAGAGAGGGAGAGAAATATCAATGTGTGGTTGCCTCTCGTGTGTCCCCTGCCAGGAACTGGCCTGTAACCCAGGCATGTGCTGTGACTGGGAATCAAACTGCATTCTTTGGTTCACAGGCCCACACTCAATCCACTGAGCTACACCAGCCAGGGCTCATAGGTTCTTTAGCTTCTATATTTCCCACACTATCCTTGCCCTCCCCCTGTCTATTTTCTACCCACCATCTATGCTACTTATTCTCTGTACCTTTTCCCCCTCTCTCCTCCTCCCACTCCCATTGCTAACCCTCCATGTGATCTCCATTTCTGTGTTTCTGCTCCTGTTCTAATGTTTGCTTAGTTTGCTTTTGTTTTAGCTGTGGTTGTTAATATCTGTGAGTTTGCTGTCTTTTTACTGTCCTATTTTTTATCTTCTTTATCTTAGAAAAGTCCCTTTAACATTTCATATAATAATGGCTTGGTGATGATGAACTCCTTTAATTTGACTTTATCTGAGAAGCACTTTATCTGCCCTTCCATTCTAAATGACAGCTTAGCTGGATAGAGCAATCTTGGATGTAGGTCCTTGACTTTGAAGACTTCAAATACTTCTTTCCAACCCCTTCTTGCCTGCAAGGTCTCTTTTGAGAAATTAGCTGACAGTCTGATGGGAACTCCTTTGTAGGTGACTGTCCCCTTATCCCTTGCTGCTTCTAGAATTCTCTCCTTCATTTTAATCTTGGCTAATGTAACTATGATGTGCCTTGGTGTGTTCCTCCTTGGGTCCATCTTCTTTGGGACTCTCTGAGCTTCCTGGGCTTCCTGATAGTCTATTTCCTTTGCCAGATTGGGGAAGTTCTCCTTTATTATTTGTTCAAATAAGTTTTCCACTTGTTGCTGTTCCTCTTCCCCTTCTGATACCCCTATAATTTGGATGTTGGGATGTTTAAAGATGTCCTGGAGGTTCCTAAGCCTCTCCTGATTTTTTTGAATTCTGGTTTCTTCATTCTTTTATGTTTGATTGTTTGTTTCTTCCTTCTGGTCCACTCCATTGATTTGAGTTCCAATTTTCCTCCCATCACTATTGGTTCCCTGTGCATTTTTCTTCATTTCACTTACTGTAGCCTCCATTTGTTCATCTAATATGCAACCAAAATCAACCAATTCTGTGAGCTTCCTAATCACCAATGCTTTGAACTGTGCATCTGATAGGTTAGCTACCAGTGCTTTGAGCTGTGCATCTGATAGGTTGGCTACCTCTTGGTTGCTTAGATGAATTACCTCTGGGGCTTTGATCTGTTCTCCCATTTGATCGATCCTTGGTATTCGTTTTTGTTTTGTGTGTGTGTGCATGCGCGTGTATGTGTGTCTGGTCATGGCTGTTACATAGTGAGGGGCAGAGCCTTAGGCATTCACCAGGGTGGGGCAACCCTGTAGCTGGGTTGTGATGATGGATGTGGGGGCGGGGTCTGAGAGGGAACAATGGCGCTTGTTCTGCTGTCTTTCAGACTCCAGTCCCTTCCGCCACTTTCCCCAAGCAAATTGGGCCCTTCTGGCACTGATTTCCATGTGGGCGGGCTCATGCACATTCTAGGACCCTGTGGGTCTCTCCAACAAACTCTCCCCCGAGGCTGGGATTCCCTCCCGACACCCCAACTCCCACAAGTATTCTCAATTGGTGCTTTTTAGGTTTTATTCCCAGTGCTGGGGCCCTGTGCTGTGCAGTCTGTCTCACTACCTGTTTTTGCCTGGCTTATCTGCACGTGAATGTGTGACCGAGGTCAGCTGCTTTGAGTGCCTTGCTTGGTCTGCTTGTTGCCTCTCTGTGCCCGGTAACCGCTGCCTGTGCACCCGGGACCACCAGCTACCACTTCTTCCCACCACAACCCCTCTCTGATGGCCGCTGACTCTGCTGCTCTTACTGGTCCAGGCGAACCATTGTCGGACTTCCATACAATTCAATCCTCTATCTTTTTCTTTTTTTGGTTCTATATTTTTGTTGTCCTTAATCTTGGTTGTGAGAGAAGGCACAGTGTGTCCGCCTATGCCTCCATCTTGGCCAGAGATCCACGACTCTTCATTTCATTCAGGTTTTTGATCAAATATCCCATCCTCTGATCTTTCTATGTGAAATATCCCTTTCTCCTCTAACAGTTCTGGTTTTATAGTCAGCTTTGCTTTTCCATGTGACACTCTACCTCTAACACTCATCATCCCTAAAATAATTATATATATTTGTTCTCTTGTATATTTTCTATTTCCATATACATATCATTAAAAATTAGCAGTGTATATATATAGTGTTTTATATATGTATATAGGTAAACACATAAAAAATAAAAATTAGGTTTGGAAGAAGAAATGGATTATTATTATGGACATTTTTATTTTATGCCTTATATAGCTGTATAATGTTTGAATTTTTGACACTGAGTATATATTACTCTTATAGTTGGGGAAAAACAGGTGGTTTTAATTTTCTACTCATTGCCAGAAAACACCAGATCAGCAAAAATGTTTACAATGCAAGAGTCATTTTTAAAAAGTAAACCATTTTAAAAGTTTAAAAACAGGAGTGAAATCTTTGAGCCAAAGAAAATGTACTGGTACTTTCATTACCAGTACTCTGATCTTTCATTTTTGGGAAAATTGACAAAGCTGCAGCATAAAAGACATAAGAGGGAAGAAGCCCCTTTCTCATTTATTGGAGGAAGAGGATTCAAAAAGAGCAATGAGGCTCATTGGCAGGCCTAACTGCAGAATGTACTGGTCATTAGAAGGGGAAAAAGCAGAATTCAGAATTGCAGGCATTCGTTTTATCTGTCATACTTCCTCTGGACGGAGGCACAGTATATTTGCAACCAGCTATGAAAGAAGAGTGGCCAAGGAACACAGAGGGAACGGGAACCAGTTATTCCCCCAGGAACTCAGTCAATTAAATGCAGCCTGGAAGGGATCTAATCTAATATCAAAGAGGCTGTCAGGGGATCAGTTCCCCAGAGTGGAGGGTTAATGATGTAGAGCATGGCAGCCTGGCCAGGAGCGGAGAAAGAGAAACCGCACGGAGATCAGGTGTGACTAGAAAAGACCAAAATAAAACAAAACAAGCACTTCCCAGAGTGATGGAGGACCTTGGGAGAAACCTTCTGCAGAGGAGTCACAATATCCTCTGCTTGTAGCCATCCTCAAGGGGTTGGGTTCCCCCAGATTTAGCGTGTTTTGCTGGAAATCACAACTGTGGCACCTAAAATCATAACCAGCATTGAAGAATGGCCTCCCTTAATGTCATTCAGAATTCCTGGAATTTTAACCCAGGAGATCCCAAAGTAAGTACCTCTTCCACCCAGGGTGCAACTGGAAGCACATCATATTAATCCTGAAGTTTTGGGACCAAAGAGCTCTGAGATAAAAGTCATTGGTCAAGCTGTACCTGAAAATCTGAGTGTGAGTTAATTTCCTACCAGACTAGTAGTGACCAACACAAATAAAGACAAAGTGCACTACTAAGTGCTAGGCCACCACCAGCTAGGGTCACCAGAAGCCTCCCCTCAAAGGGCTGTGAATTTGTGAAAAGATTCCCTCATTATTTCACAGGTCAAGGGAGAGATGAAGTGAGAAAGAAATATCACGCCTTCACATGAACAGGCAGACAGACTACTGCCCATGTTTAATATTTAATCTTCAAAAGATACTAGAATTCATAAGCCATCTACCGTTTTGGTTTCATAAATTTCATATTCATCAATGTGGCAGACTTGATATCTTAAACACTTTTTTAAAAAAAATTTCCTTATTTATTTTTAGAGAGAGGGGAAGGGAGGGAGAAAGAAAGGGAGAGAAACATCAACGTGTGAGAGAAACAGATCAGCTGCCTCTTGTACCTCCCCAACTGGGGACCTGGCTCACAACCCAGGCATGTGCCCTGACTGGGAATTGAACCAGTGACCCTTCATTGTGTGGTACAATGCCAACCCACTGAGCCACACCAGTCAGGGCCAGACTTCATATCTTAGATATATTTAAAGTTCATTCCACCTGTTCATTCCTTCCCTTTCTTTCCTTGTCCTTCCAGGAGTTATCCTGATAAATTAGTATTTCTTTTAGCTGTGTACACTAATTAAATTTTTAAAAAGACCGACAATGCCCTTTAAGCCTTTGAGATATGCTATGCTTTTCATTTTGCTTAATTATTTTATTTAACTATTTTATTAAACTCTGCAGTGATTTAACTTTTTCATAATCAGTAAATGTTAAGTCAGATAATAGAAAGGCAATATGAGAAACAGAGAGGCCTTTGTTAACCTTTGCTGGAATTACTCTCTTTGATGGAAATCAAAGAACAAACAACTCAATGACAGAGCTGTAATAGGCCTTTCAGAAGGAGAATTAAAAAAAAAAAAAAGTGTATTCCTCAAAGCAGTCATAGAAGCTTTACCATTAGATTGAGTTTAAAGCGTCTAAAAATTGTAGTGAGAAAAGGATAAACTACTTTTCCCTTTTGTTTTGCTTTTTTAAACATTTTTAAAATAATGTATTTATTCAAATCAGGATTAAACTCAAATTTATTAATATTAATTAGGCAATAAATTTTTTAGGCCTTTTAAAATCCATAAGGTTAAGGTCCCCCTTTCCCCTCTCTCTCTCTTTCTCTCTCTCTCTCTCTCTCCTTCTCTCTCTCTCTCTCATGTGCACACACGCACTTAATTCTCTTGAATTTGTCTTGTCCAGTTTCCTAAAGTCTGGGTTTTACTAAGAGCAATATACACTTTTGTTCCCTGGATTTCCTGTCAATTTCCAACTGGAAATTGGAATTAAAAGTTTGGTCAGGTTCAGGTTCAGTTACTTTGGCCAAAACAATCACAATGCACACAACAAACCACACATTGTCCAGTTGCCAGTCTTCTTACGATACTAATGTGACAGATAATCAACACCTAGACCTAGTGATTTACTAGTGGATAGAAAATGTCGACACCCCATTCCTGTCAGTATCTATTCATTTCTTACCTAGAATGCTTTCTACAAGATGAATCTTCCACTCGTATTACAGGGAAAGAAAAGTAGATTTATGTAATCAAACAAATATTACAATAATGACTAATTATACAAAAATAGCCTCTGGGTTTTATATTCTCATGACTGTAAACCTACTTTGCCCACCCCTGTATATTTGATTCTCCTGGGGTATGCTTTATATTTATATAGGGAAAAAGGACAAATATTCTCATGTATCCTTACATCTGAAGTAGTCTCTTATAGGCAGCATAATGGGTTTTGGTTGTCTATCCACTTCACCACTATATGTCTTTTGATTGGAAAATTTGGCTCATTCATATTTAAAATAATTAATTATTGATAGGAATGTATTTGTTGACATTTTCTTTTCTGGCTGCTTCATAGTTCCCCTCTGTTCCTTCCCCCCCCCTTGCTTGCTTGCTTACCTTGTGGTTTGATGACTTTCCATAGCGTGATGCTTAGGTTGCTTTTTCATTATCATTCGTGTCTGCTATCGGTTTTTGCTTTGCGAGCATCCCTACTGTGGGTCTCCACACTGGGAGTGAGGGTTTGGGTGAAACCATGTCTCTGCCTCTCCTACCAGTCTTGATGTGGCCCCTTTATCCTTTGTTGTAGAGAAGCTGTTTAGCTAGTTTTCAGGTCTTTTCCACAGGAAATTGTTCATGTATCGCTGTAGAGTTTTGCCCAGGGGAGGAGCTACATTCAGGATCTCCCTGCATCTCCCTCATGAACCACCTCCACTACTTTTTCCTTTTAGGAAAAAAAAAGGCTAATTCTTCTAGAACATCATTTAGAAAGCCTAGTGGGTCAGTTTACTCAACCGTGCATAAATAGACTCTAAAAATTAAAGACCTTTCAGAGGTTGCTCCTTATTATTACCTGACACCAAGGTCTAGGACTAGACATTGTTGAGCAGAAAAAAAGGAAGAAAACACAAATGCACATGTTTGCAAATTAAAATGAGTGCGAGTTTTGCTATAGCCTATTACCTAATTCTGAGAGTGCCAGTGGGATTGGGGATGACATTTTTTTAGCACTTACTAAACAGTGCACATTGGGCTCAATCCCCTACATTCGTTAGCATACTCAGTCTTCACAACATAAAGAACTTACTGCCAGCAACTCCACTTTACAGAGAGAAACGGAGCCTTACAGAAATTTAAAAAGTGGTCCAAAAAATCTTCACAGAGGAAAATTTTGGAGCATAAGGGAAAAAATTAAATAATGAGAACCACAAAGTATTTACGTTTCCAGACAACTGATCAGAGGCCAAAAAGTCATTATGCCTCTTAAAGATGATAATATACAGCAACCCAAAAATGCATGATCTCAGGAGCACTGTGAATTCCAACCACAGAACTCAGAATAAACCAACAATAGCCATGAGGAATTTAACACCAAGGGAAAACCACTCACAATTAATATTAATAAGTTCACATGGACATTTTATAAAACCATATTTATGAGATTCAGGATCACAGACACTTTGGGTCGTGACCCCAGAAGTTTTTGTGATAGCAATAAGGCAGGATCTGATTAATGTGAAACTAAACTGTCATACTCATGCCCTTTTATTTGACAATCCATCATGTAAATGCAACAGAACTAAAACAGAGAAATTTGTCATTGTTCATGGTATTTGTCTTGGAACTTTGCTACAGACTCGATATTCACAAGATCTGTTGAAAGTTTCTAACAGTCAAGCTCCCAAGTCTTCAGCCCAGGCCAATGTGGAGTAAAAAGAATAGGGTAGTGATTAAACCTGATCTATTGGATTTTCACATTTACCTGCTAAGGTCCTTTGAACCAGTCACGGACTATCTTAACCTCAGCTCCTATACCTGCTCAAGAGAGATGAAATTACTTTTCAACAGGTTAATTTAAAATAACAGGATGAAATATATACATACACACATATGCATGCACATGCATGCATATATGTATACATGTTGGCTTGCATATGTATGCACACACACTGCAATAGAAAATGACAAACATTAGCATGATAACAATTTCAATGCGTTTACATAAGCAACAAGCCAAATCCTAAAGGTTATACACTTCAGTTACCATCAGAAGCAAACAATATCATCCTCATTTCACTTCTCCATATTGTAACCAACTAGACAGTTGAAGAGATTGCCATGTGAGCATAGAATGGAAAACTTCGGAAGTCTGTAAAAAAGCATGACCTAACGTTTTAAAATCAATAGCATATAAGAGCCACTTAAATTTCAAAATGCACCCTGGCTGGTGTGGCTCAGTGGATTAAGCCTGCGAACCAAAGGGTTGCCAGTTCGATTTCCAGTCAGGGCACATGCCTGGGTTGCCAGCCAGGTCCCCAGCAGGGGGTGTTCAAGAGGCAACCACACACTGATATTTCTCTCCCTTTCTCCCTCCCTTCCCTTCTCCAAAAATAAATAAATAAAATCTTAAGAAAAAAATAAATTTCAAAATGCTACAGCAAAAACACAAGTGAAGGGTAAATGGAGCATATGAAAATAAAAGCACTACTTCATATAGGATATAATAGTCTTAGGAAAATCATTACCTCCTTCACCCCCCCCCCAAAAAAAAGACACAAGTTATTCAAGACAAATACATTAACAAATGTATAAGGAAAATGGAATACACCTAGTATTTAAGGATATGCTACTGTTTAATCAGTCAAGTACACAAAGCAGTTCTAGCTGATCCTTGAGCTGTATGGGCAACAGCCTTCTAGCCTGGGAGGGTCATTGTCAGCCACACGCAGCAATTCCCATCCACATCTCTGCGCCCTCCACCATTAGTGTTTTCCTGATAACTCATTAACAAATCTAATCTAAGTCAAAGAGTTATCATAGTAAATGCACAAAAAAGGTAAACATTTATTCCACAATAGAAAAAGGAGGAAAAAAAAACAAAACAAGTGAAAAAGATATCTGCACCCTCATGTTCAGTGTGGCGTCATTCACAGTAGCCCAGATATGGAAACGATCTAAGTTTCCATCGGCCAATGACCAGATAACTTTGTCAGTAGAATATTATCCAACCATGAAGACGAATGAAATCTTGACATTTGCAACAACATGGATGGGACTTGAGGGCATTGCTACATAAAATAAGTTAGAGAAAGAAACGCAAATACCATATGATCTCACTCATATGTAGAATCTTAAAAGAACAAACTCATAGATACAGAGAACAGACTGGTGGTTGCCAAGGCAGGGGTTGGGGCTTGGTATTAAAATGGATGAAGGGAGTCAAAAGGTACAAACTCTAGTTATAAAATAAATAAGTCATGGGGATGTAAGGTCCTCAGAAAGTGCTTAAAATAAATCAGTTCTCCTTCAGGGCTCAGCTGTCTTATCACTGGAATAAAAAAATGATTTTAATTATAATTTCTCAGTCTATGTTACACCCAATGACAAAATATTTTAGGCAGAAATTTATTTATAATTAATCTGACTTTTTTAAAAAGGCACAGAAAATGTCTCTCAGTCACCTTTGAAAGACCTGGCTAAATGACACTTTAAACCTTCCTGTTAATGCAGCCACAGGATGCATTAAATATTTAGGAGTGCAGTGGCATCTAGTTTGTCAGAACAGCCCCACTTAAATTATGCTCCCCTGTTACCAATTGTAGCTGATGATTTAATTAAGTGGATGGAGTGAATTACAATGATCATTAATAAGCTGCATTAATGTCATCAGAATTCTTATTCCCCAGAGTTAGGGGAACAGCAAAAAAAAAAAAAAGAAAGAAAAAAAAAAGAAAAAGAAAACCTGCCTAATAAAAAAGTTGGCCTATTTCTCTGAGAATTCATTCTGGTTTTTTAGTAATTAGCCTTGTTTTGTTGGGGATGTTAACACTAATTACAGCAACAGCTTTATTTGGCTTTGTTGAAAAGATCGCTTGATTGCATTTGCAGAGAGCATCAGCATTGTGTAACTATCGCAAGGTGCCCACGGGCAGGTTTGTGTCCTTTTTCCAAGGCATTCCTAACAGTTGTTATTATTATTAAAACTGTATCAAGTAAATAGAGTAAAAGAGTACTAATATGTAAATGATACTAAGCCTTTAGAGATTATATACGGCAATGACCTTTTACAAACACTTTATTTTGGAGCCCAAATGTGGACTCCAAAAAAACAAGACAAAACAAACAATAAAAAAACCCATTTCCCACCTTCTAAGTGAAACAGAGATGGAAGAACGCCCAGCAGCTGCCAGCTCCAGAACTTCCCTGGCTCTTGCTCAGGCAGCGGACAGGCAGTGGTCCTGAGTGGGAAGATGGAACCCATATTCAGCTGTGACAAGACCCAGGGTGACCTGCGAATCAAGGTGATTCCTGATGGCACCACAAATAAAAGAGGTTTCCGTTTCTCATCTCTTAAGGTAAAAGTGACCCCAGTGATGAGGAATTTTATTTCCAACTGTCCAAGTACTCAAATGACAAACCCTATACTATTTGCACACTGGGGCGAGAGGAGAAGCGGGAATAGGGTTAGTCCTATGAAGGAGAACAGCAGCCTTGAGGGATCCTTAAAAAAGAGCCCACATACCTATGTAACTTCCTTTAAACCTGATGAGAAACTCCCACAAAGGATTTATTATTTATAGGAGCCTCTGCTTTGAAATGTATTAAGACCTTTTCTCAAAGAAACATTAGACAACTAATCCAATAAAAAGGATTAGTTTATCTCTTGAACAAATTAAAGCCACTATCACCTGGAAAAAGTGAAGTGACCTGAAAAAAGCACCAGGAGGCTAGCAGCCTGTATTTGGGGAGGGGGAGGATGGAGAATGGGGGCAACATCAGGAAAATCACAGGCCAAGGAAGCAATCACAGACACACTGGTGGAGTGTGACAGACACAGGGGAATTAATAACCACTTTTCACCAAACATGCACTATACGCGAGGTCTGGTACTCGTCATAAGTGGGGAAGAGGACAGGATGCAGCAGCACGGGACGGGCACCGCTCTGCCAGCAGCTTTGCCTCTGTCACCTTGTTTCCTCTCACTACAGCCCCATGAGGCGGGCTGTCACCTTCATTTTACAGGTGAGGAAACGACGCACGGGGCATTGAGCAGTTTGCTCAAGATCGCAGCACCCCTACAGCACGGCAGAAGCAGCACCTAAACTTCCTCCTGCTGACTCAGATCTCAAAGCAAGTCCCTGCAGGAGAAATGCAGACATCCTCTCCCCTCCAGGAACTGATCCCTGACGCAGGGAGAAAGGGCGCGGAGAAAGATCACTGTATCTTACACACAGATATGTTTGTGACAGGGTGATAAGGAAGGGCACGTGTAATGCATTAGGAGCTGAGAAATGAGGGGAGATTTGCAAGAAATAAAATTCTAATTGGGCCTGTGGTAGACTTCGACATGTGATTCACGAAGCACTGCAGAAAAAAGACAAAGTATAAACAAAGGAACCAAAACAACAATGACAAGAAAGCATAATGTAGGTTTAGGACACAATGAATAATTGATCTTGGCTTCAGAATAGGGTCCAGGTAAGCAGTGTGCTTTACAGCACACAGGTGAGCAGGTAAGTGGGTGATTTACAGCATCAGCTCTGGAGTAAGGTGGTCTGGAACCAAATTCCAGCTTCACCCGTTGTTAGCTGTGTGAATCTGTGCAAATTATTTAAGCCCTCTCAACCACAGTATCTTCATCTGTCAATTAAGAATAATGGTATATATCCCTAGATTGTTTCAAAGCTTAAATGACATGATACATATCAATTCCTTAAAATAATGCCAGGCACGTAGCAAGTGTGTAAGAGTTAGCTGTTTTTATTATGCAGGGAGACAGGAGGAAATGAGCTTGAAAGAGAAGGTTGGGACCAGACTGAAGACTGTGAACACCACTATGAAGAGTTAGACAATGTATTAAAGGCAACAGAAAGAAAATAATGAAAGTTTTTGAGTCAAGGAGTTGTATGATGAATTATATGGCAGAAAAAGTAATGTATTACTGGGTGAACTGAGAAAAAAAGAGAATAGTGTCAGTGAATAAATTAAAACAAAAGATCAATAAGCAAAGAAACAGAAAGATACCCATAACTATCACTGCCACCTAAAGTGGTAGAATGGAAGTAAATCTAAATGAAGCCACAAAAGTTTTCCCATAATTATGTAGAGAGTTAGCCCTCACATCCTACTACAGACACAGCCTAGGGTTAAGGAGGCCAGTATTAACTAAATTCTATAATTCTAGTAAATCTAGTTGCTGGTAATCTATAATTATAAATTTAGCAAAATTTACAGCTTCAAGCACAAAGGACAAACACATTTTTTTCAGACAAAAAGTTGATAGCCAACATCTACTCACTAAAATTATTGTAAAAAATGTACATCAGGAAGTTGAAAAATGATTGCAGATGAAGTCCAAAATGCAAGAAGGAAGGTTGAAAAAATGATAAATGTTGATAAAAATGTACCCTAAGACATAGTGATAATGATGATGTCATCAAATTTGTGGGGCAAAAAAGACAACACAAGAGTAAAATATCTGATAAGTAAAATATTACTTAGGAGTGGACACTTTATGTTCAAGTGCCTTTATATCCACATAATTTTTTAAAAGGCAGATTTATTTTCTAAATGAAATTGCAAAAATAAATCTAAGTGTATGACATGTGTTAAGCAAGAAATAAGATTCCCAGAACCCCCTTCCCGGAGGGGTTCTGAGTCAGAGCGAGCCAAAGAGGAATGTGTAAAAGACTAGGAAGGCAGAAATGAAGCAGCTGCCCTTACTCTCTGAAGGATGTCATTGTCAGACATGGGGACAGACTCGTGGTATGCTGGAGCCAGCCTGTGCCAATTTGCAAGAGCTGATCATGCGTATTTCTTCACAGTTTCTCAGAGACTTCATATTAATAGCTTGAAATCAGACATGGTAGCAATTATTTACATGACAGACATTATCAAACACTTAAAACAGGAAGCTCCCCCAATATTTTTAAATATTTACATGTTTATATATTTTCAGTATGAACTGTGACAGATACAAAGGGGTCAGTAGGTTCCCTGCTCATCAACAGTAACCCTGAGTCCATCATCAGATGCTCTGAGGGCAAAAATGATCTCTATCTTTTTCAAGAAATTCTGGAGAATATAACAAGAATATAAACTCCATGATTATATTGCAAAGCTAAGCATTAATAAGATAGCTGCTCTAATTCTATATTAAAATGTCTACAACATGATCAAACAGGGCTTGTCCCAGGAATGCAGCAACTATAACATCAGACATGATGCAACTGCGAAGTGTAATCGATGAAATGCACCAGAACAATGGACTAAAGTGGAAAAAAAGATGTCATCATTTAATTTCAGTAGATGCAAGAAGGCATTATATAAATCTAAACAGTTTATAGAATAATTTATTTTAAAAACATAGAAAACCAGAGGAGAAGCCTTTATTTTAAAAAATAAACTTTATTTATTGATTTTTATTTAGAAAGAGGGGAAGGGAAGGAGAAAGAGAGAGAGAGAAACATGGATGAGAAAGAAACATTGATTGGTTGGTCGCCTCTGGTACTTGCCATGACCAGGGACTGAACCTGCAACTCAGGCATGTACCAGGGCCCAGAATCAAACTGCTGACCTTTTGGTTTGAGGGATGATACCCAACCAACTGAGCCATACCAGCCACAGCCAAAAGAGGCCTTTCTTAATTTGATAAATATCTGCCCAAATTCTACAGTTAATATAAGTAATCAGCGGTTTAAGTTTAGACATATTCCCTTTAATATCAAATACTCTGCTACTCTTCAACATAGTAATAAAAGCCATAGACAATAAGAAAGCCATAAGCCAATGTCATAAGTCAAAGAAAAGAAATTAGAGGTATGAGGATTTTTAATAAGGTGCAACTGTTATTTTCAGTAGGTAATATGATCTCTCACATAGCCAACATATAAAAATAACAAAATATTTTAATGAGTTGAGAAAAGCTTGGAAGTAAAATATTAACATGAAAATTAATAAATATAGCTTTAACAAACCTGACTAAATGAGAAAATAGAAAACAAAATGCCAGCAATAGCCATGACAAAGTGCCTATCAAATATCTAGGAATTGCCCTATAAAGTAAAAGGGTCCTTGCAGGAAAAAAATAATAACTTTAATAAAAAGTTTAAAACTGAGTAAAAATTTATACTATGTCTATGGATGGAATAATTAAATAGTTAAGATATCAATTGTCCCCCAGACTACTCTATAAATTTCATGTCATTCCAAAAAAATATGAATATGCAAAGTAGAATGCAGTTAGATAGATTCTTCCTACAATTTGTATGAAAGGACACAGAATCAAAAGTAGGTAGAACAATTTAGGGGAAAAAAAGATGTCTTATTCCAACAGTTAGTTACTATAAAACCAAACACATAAAGATAAATGACAGATATATATTAGATACATAGACAGATGATAATGACGATGATGATGATGATGATGTTGATAAATAGATAGTAATTAGTGCAAGAATATGAGGTCTGTCCAGAAAAAGTCCAGCCATTATTAATTTAACGGTCTATGTGACATCGATGACATCTCCTTGGCTGCCAAGGACAGCGGACTGGAATGCACATGCATGAACAATGACTACTTCACTGTACAAGTCAGTGGGGGTGACAGGACGCCATTGAGTGAGTATGTGTATTTTGTGGCCATCTCATTCAAAGTGACCAAACGAGTAGAGTGACGAATCTGCATCAAATTTTTCACTGAGCTTGAACATTCCTCCATAGAAACTATTTGGATGTTTCAAAAGATCTCAGCTATAAACAACTGGTGATTGGCAGTTTCTTCATGACAATGTGCCTGCTCATGCATCACATCTCATGCAGAGTTTTTTTGTGAAACATCAAGTCACCCAGGTGACTCAGCCCCACTACAGCCAAGATTTGGTGCCCTGTGACTTCTGGCTTTTCCCAAAACTAAAATCACCTTTGAAAGGGAGGAGATTTCAGACTGTCAATGAGATTCAGAAAAATACAACAGAGCATTTGATGGCGAGTGGGAGAACTGTGTGAGGTCCCAACGTGCCTATTTTGAAGGGGACTGAGGTGTCACTGTCCTATGTATGGTGTTTCTTGTATGTTGTATCTTCTTCAATAAATGTCTAATTTTCATACCACCTGGCTGATACCTTCTAGACAGACCTCATAGACAAGTAAGCCAGTGGGAAAGAATAGAGAAGTCTTGGAATAGAGAAACATCATAAATCAGTAAGTTCAGGGTGCATTACAGAGTAGACTGTGCTGGGATATTTTTCAACACAAAGAAAAAACTTAGCTTTATAAAAATATAAAGCTAAGGTAAAAATGTAAGAGTAGATCTTTGAGGCCTTGAGGAATAGAGAAGAAAAATATTTTTTTAAATACTCATAATCACATACTAGGAAAAGAAAATAATGTTATTGCAAATTTCATGAAATATTTATCCTCAATAGAGAATTTCATTAAAATGAATGACAGACTAAGGGAAGACATTTAGAGTAATTAACACAAAGGATTAATTACAATAGTGTACAGGAAACTCTCACAAATCATCAAGAAACACTAAAAAGATGTAAGTAAAATGGAAAAGAATATGAATAGGCAATTTACCAAAAAGAAAACCTTTCATGTCTAACAAGCATTTGATGTTTGACCTCATTAGTAATCAGAGAAATGTAAATTCAAAAGAATAAATGTCATTTTACATACATTAGAATGATAAAACTTAAAATAACACATAACATCAATTAGTAAAAGCCTCTTGAATTATTGTGGGAGAGCATTAAGCATGAGTACATGCTGGCACCCAACAAGAGTCCTTAAGGAGACACCCACAAAGATAATTCCTGCACACTCTTTCTCATACCAAGATGCTGGAGGCCCCCAAAGTTTACATCACTAAAAAACAGGTAAGTAAATGTAATAAATGTGTATGATGGAAACAAGAAGTAATGAATAATATACTTTAATAATAAATCAAACATTTTTAAATGTTGATGAGAAAAATCAGGAATGTGTTGCATGGCATGATACCATCTATATTAACCAAAATTTTACTCACACACAAAATAGCAGCTTGTTTGCAAAGGACATATCTTAATAAGATATGAACATAGATTAGAAAGATGTATTAAATTCAATAAAGTAGCTGTTTATAGACACAGTGGAATGATTAAAAGGATTGAAGATAAAAGGGGAAAACAGCATAAAAGAAGATAAAAGATATTAAGAGTGATGAAATTGGGTTGACTAAGATTAACTAAATTCTTGCACCTGAAGTTGACACTAAGAAAACCACAGTGATCTATGGGCTTCACCTTCAGGGACACATCCACTTGTATGAAGAGAAACGACCATCTGTGTCACGTAACTGAATGTCAATAGATAGATTTTATTCTACCCAACTGATTTGCAGGACATTTTTTACACCCAAAAGATGAGCCTGCACACTGCAACGGAAGGGGAGAATTTTATTTCTCCATTCTCCCTTCCTCCTCCATGCAAAAAAAAAGAAAGAAAGAAAGAAAGAAAGGAAAGGAAATACTGATACTGGCATAGAAAGAAGCTGCTATCTCTAAAAATCTCTAAAAAGTATGCAGCTTTTCAAATCATGATTTTATAATCTCTATACTTCTGCAAACTCCCAAATCTCCAAAGAGGAGTAACTCACAGATCTCACATTTAGTCAGGGGATGAGCTTCAGAGAGAAGTAAAATGAGGCATAGTTTGTCTAGAGATTTTTTTCCTTAGAAAACATAAACTGCTCTATGCAATTATGTTGAGAATTGAAAATTGCTACAGATGGCTAAGACTATAAATACCATAAGACCCATAAGACCATTATATGCAATTTTGTCATTAATTGCTAAAATCCCATTGATTTTAATCTACAAAAGTAATAAATCCAACATACCATAATTGTGTGTATTTTTAAACCCTAAGAGATTAGACATTTGAAATCTTCTTTTCTCTGCCCTTAACTAGGGATTTAAAATGTTGGAAAATAAATTTGAAGCTTCTGCTTTGAGGATGCAAACATAAATTTTTTTCAGGAAAAACATAAAAATAGATTAATTTATTTTGCACTATTTACCTCACAATAGGGTTTCTATAAAAATTGTGATATAAAACTAACATTAGCACAATTTAACATCTTTAACTCAAAACAAGACCAAACATAGTTCTCGGGTCAAAAAATATAGCAACCTCGACATATTTTAGAACATATTTTCTTAATTGCAATCCTGGCTACATATTTTTATTGTTGTTGTGCTTATATCTTAAAAGAACATTTTATGTAAAAAATTCAAAAGGCCATGGCTGGTGTGGCTCAGCTCAGGCTGCAAACCAAAGGATCACCGGTTCGATTCTTGCTCAGGACATATGCCTGGGTTGCAGGCCAGGTCCCCAATGGGGGCCATGTGAGAGGCAACCATACACTGATGTTTCTCTCCCTCTCTTTCTCCATCCCTTCCCTTCTCTCCAAAAATAAATAAATAAATTCTTTTTAAAAAATTCAAAAATTTCAAAAGATATAGTCATGATAATGTAAATGGTTTTTACTAGGTCTTAGCTTTACAATTTAACAGTAGTCAAACAAGTTTAAATAATGGTCATAAAACAGATTATGTATTTAATGGTAAAAGATATACAGAAGAATGGAATTGAGGAGAAAGCTAAAGACTAACTTTCAATGTGAAATTATTCTGAATTATTTCATTTAACATGTGACAGAACTATCATCACATATGACACATTAAGAAAAATTTGCCTTATTCAATAAATGGTGCTGAGACAATTGGCTGGTCATATGGAAAAACAATCAAGTGGAAATTCTCCACGCATCACAAAACCAATTTTATGCGAACTAAAACCACAAGGAGATATTACTCCTACACATTCAAATGTCTCAAATTAATAAGGCTGACAGTAACAGGTGTTGGCAAGACTATGAAAAAACTGGGATTTTCTTGCATGGCTGATGAAAATCCAAAAACGTACAACTACTTGGAAAACATTTTGAAGTTAACAAAGTTAAACTTGAACTTACCACTCCTGGATATCTTTCCAGGATAAATAAACATATGTCCGCAAAATAACTTGAATATAAACATTTACAGCAGCTTTATTCATGATAGTCAAAAAACTGGAGACAGTCTACCAACTGGTAGAAAGATACCCAAGTTGTAGCACATCCATGAAATGCAATGGACAGGGCTCAGAAAAATAATAATAATAAAGAGGAACCAACTACAGCTACAGACAAAATCCCAGGTACATTTTGCTCAGTGAAAGAAGTCAGAGGCAAAACAGTACAAGCTGTATGGTTCTATTTATAAGAAATTCAGAAAAGATCAACTTAGCTCTGGTTACAAAACAGATCGATGTTCAGTTGGGGCCAGGCAAGTTGGAGGAACTGATTGAGAAAGGACATAAGGGAACTTTGGGGGAGACAAAATGTTCCACATCTGGTGTGGTGGTGGTTATAGAGTGTACACATTTGTCAAAACCCAAATTGTACACTTTAAATGGATGTATTTTATGTGAACTATACCCCAATAAAATGTATATATGTATATATAATTTCAATATGAATTAAAAACTGAGACATTAAAGATAAAATATTAAACACCTTTAAAAAAATATAGTAATATGTTTACTACGAATAGAAAGATTTTTTAAACAATCTCAGAAAGAAAAATCATACATAAAAACACAGATTTAGCTACATTAAAATTATTAACTCCTTTTCTTCTAAGATTCATGACAAAGAGTGACACAAAATTATAACTAGCAAAAAAATAACTAAAATATAAAATGGCACAGGGTTAGAACCCAGAATATTTTTAAATGCCTATAAATCAAAAAAAACAACCTAATTAAGAAATGGGCATAAAATAAACATCAGCAATTTACTTAAGCACAAACACAACTGACCAATAGGTATATGAAAAGATGCTAAACCTCATTAGGAATATTCAAATGAAAACCACAACTGGATACTGTTTTACACCCACCAGACTTGTAAAAAATTAACCGATAGACTTCCGGCCAAGATGGAGGCATAGGTGGACACACTGTGCCTCCTCTCACAACCAAAATTAAGAACAACAAAACTTTAGAACAATAAATCAACCCAAACAGATAGAAAATTGAATTGTACCAAAGTCTGACAACAATTCACCCAGACCGGAAGGAGAGGCAGAGTCAGTAGCTGGCAGAGAGGGATCACAGCAGGAAAAAGCAGTGGCTAGTGGTCCCAGATGCGCAGGCAGCAGTTGGCACACCCCAGGTGCATGGGCGGCAGTTACCAGGCACAGGGAGGCAATGAGCAGACCCAGCGAGGCGCACAAGGTGGTTGACCACGGTCACACATTCATGCGCAGATAAACCAGGCAAAAATGGGCAGTGAGACAGACTGCACAACCCAGGGCACCAGCGCTGGGAAATAAAGCCTAAAAGCACTGCTTGAAAACACTTGTCAGGGTTCAGGTGCCAGGAGAGAATCCCATCCTCACAGGAGAGTTTGTTGGAGAGACCCACAGGGTCCTAGAATATACACAAGCCCACCCACACAGAAATCAGCACCAGAAGGGCCCAATTTGCTTGGGGAAAACAGCAGAAGGGACTAGAATCCAAGAGAGAGTGGAACAAGTGCCATTGTTCCCTCTCAGACCCCACCCCCACATACAGTGTCACAACCCAGCAACTGGGCTGCCCCACCCTGGGGAACACCTAAGGCTCTGCCCCTCACTACATAACAGGTGCAACCAGACCAAAAAAAAAAAAAAAACAAAGATGGCTCAAACAGGAGAACAGATCAAAGCCCCAGAGCCAATTCATCTAAGTGACCAAGAGATAACTAACCTATTAGATGCACAATTCAAAGCACTGGTGATCAGGATGCTCACAGAATTGGTTGATTTTCGTAGCAAATTAGATGAACAAAGGGAGGCTACAATAAGTGAAATGAAGAAAAACACACAGGGAACCAATAGTGATGGGAGGAAAACTGGGACTCAAATCAATGGAGTGGACCAGAAGGAAGAAAGAAACAACCAAACAGAAAAGAAGGAAGAAACAAGAATTCAAAAAAATGAGGAGAGGCTTAGGAACTTCCGGGTCATCTTGAAACGTTGCAACATCCGAATTATAGGGGTACCAGAAGGGGAAGAGGAAGAGCAACAAGTGGAAAACTTATTTGAACAAATAATAAAGAAGAACTTCCCCAATTTGGCAAAGGAAATAGACTTCCAGGAAGTCCAGGAAGCTCAGAGAGTCCCAAAAAAGATGAACCCAAGGAGGAACACACTAAGGCACATCATAACTACATTAGCCAAGATTAAAATGAGGGAGAGAATTCTAGAAGCAGCAAGGGATAAGGGCACAGTCACCTACAAAGGAGTTCCCATCAGACTGTCAGCTGATTTCTCAAAAGAGACCTTCCAGGCAAGAAGGGGCTGGAAAGAAGTATTCCAAGTCATGAAAGTCAAGGACCTACATCCAAGATTGCTCTATCCAGTGAAGCTGTCATTTAGAATGGAAGATAAAGTGCTTCTCAGATAAGGTCAAGTTAAAGGAGTTCATCATCACCAAGCCCTTATTATATGAAATGTTAAAGGGATTTACCTAAGAAGATAAAAAATATGAACAGTTAAAAGACAGCAAACTCACAGATATTAACAACCACACCTAAAGCAAAAGCAAACTAAGCAAACTACTAGACTGGGAACAGAACCACAGAAATGGAGATCACATGGAGGGTTAGCAACAGGGGAGTGGGAGGAGGACAGAGGGGGAAAAGGTACAGAGAACAAGTAGCATAGACGGTGGGTAGAAAATAGACGGGGGGAGGGCAAGAATAGTGTGGGAACTGTAGAAGCTAAAGAACTTATGACACATGGACATGAACTAAAGAGGGGAATGTGGGTGAGAGTGGGTGTGCAAGGGGGGAGGGGAATGATGGGGGAGAAATGGGACAACTGTAATAGCATAATCAATAAAATATATTAAAAAATTAGTTGATAAAGTTAGCTACAAAGACACTAAGACTTCCAGTTAGACAGGGGGCAGCTTAATTGCAAAAGTGTTTATAAACTATTCACCATCACCTAGTAAAATTGAATACATCCATACCCTGTGACTTAGCAGTTCTGCTCCCAGTAGTAAAATATTGTAAATAATTAATAGCAGTCTAGGTAATTTGGGTATACTAAATTTCCATTAGACTAGGAGGTCTCAAATCTTAGCATGAATCAGAATCCCCTTTGGGGGTCTTCTTAAAACAGAGATATATTGTTGGACCCATCTCAGAGTTTCTGATCTAATGGGTCTGAGGGGAGGGGGGTGGGAGGGTGAGGGGTGGCTATAAAATTCACACTTCTAACAAGCCCTCAGGGAATACTGATGCTATTGGTATGAGAACCACAGTTTGGGGATCACTGCTGTAGAGTAATGTGCTGTCCCAGATTAATACCTTGACATAAACGTAAAGAAATTTGTCTTTTGCTTAAGAGGTGTCTTGTAATATTTCAAGGAGATGCATTATCTTTGAGAAACAAAACAGAAGAAACAGGGAAACAAATTTACTCCAACAAAGAGTGTGTCTCAAAGCAGTTGGCTGCCTCTGATTTTAACACTCAGTAGGTTACTTGCTTTATAGCCCTAGAATCTGAAAATGTAACACTAATACTTTATCAGGTTCAACAAACTAATCAATCATTTTCTAACTGGGAGTCTTTTCTGTCACCATTTCTATTTACTTACTAATCCGTATGCTGCTTTTAATAGAATATTTAGCTTGCAAGAGATTTAATTATACCTATTTTTCAGAAGACAGGACGCGTAAACCACGGACTTAAATAGCAAGAAATGAACATCTGATTTTAATTTACTTTCTCTCAACATCAGAAAATTCCAATTACAAGTTCCATTTGCAAAACCTACTGCCAATTGGAAACTTCAAAAAATTTTATTTAAAAAAATTGTTTTGCAATTCCCAAAGATATTTCCCTTGGGATTTTTTATGACAGGTTTAAAATTGTAAAATGATATAAAAAACGTACAGGCATATAATGTTGGACCAGATTTGTCTTTCTATGTTGTATCATCAAGCAATTTAATAGAACTTAATAACTTTCTATGACAAATAAAAGAAAATATGTGGTTATTCAAAGAGGCTTGTGGGTTTTCAGTAAAGAATGGTATTATCAAAATGAGAAAGATTGTACATATGAGCATGTCTAGTGTCTGACTGTTAACAAAGTTAATTAAAAATTAATGTAATAATTCTCATCTAAAACTAATATCCACTAAAAAGATATATGTTATTATGCAAGGTTCCATGAATGAATAGTAATTGCAATAATTGTTAATAGTATAATAACTAAGAAAATTATGTCATGTGAATCGATCCATGAGGACATACACCTCAATAAGGATGAGACTGGGTAAATAGGTAATAGGAAGGAGGTGAAACTTGAAGAGGAAATTCAAGGAGTTGTTTAGACAAGAACATTTCTCCATAGACCTACCAAAGATGCTGATGAATAAAATCCTATTGTCAAAAGCCAAGAAATGCCCGCATATTGCACATAGAAGCATGAGGAGATTGATCCACTCCTCTGAACCTGCTGCTTTCATACTGTAAAATGGGGACAATCGACAAGGCTGCCTCATCCAGATGCAATGTGGACAAACGCCACAAAGAGGTTGGGTGTAGGAGGAAAGGAAACCAAATCCATCCCTGCTCTACTTAGCCAGATTTGTCCCCTCCCTCCAACCAAAGGGGCTTCCTTTTTCTACTTCACGCAAAGGCACCATACAGACTAATGCAGCCCTGTGCATTAGTTCACAGAACCAGTCCCGTACTCTTGCATTCAGAATTAAAGGAGGTAACATATGTCAGGTGCGTATGGAAGTATGTAAAAGGGGTAATGATGAGTGTCAAATAGCATAGTTACTAGAACAGAGTAAGCACTTAATAAATGGGCGCTGGTATTGTAATGGCAGTTTTCATTAGGATCTGATGATCAGCCCTCAGAAAATACCATCATGGACAGCAGGATTTTCAGATTGCCAGTTAGAGAAATTGTATTCTACCTGGGTCCATTCAAAAGGAACATCTCAACCCTGTGAAGTGAAGGGAAGATTCCACATACACATGACTGTGGTGTTGGTTACATGACCGTAAACATTGTGACAACTTAATTTTCACCCTTACTTATGAATTTCACTGTAAATAAATTATACCTCAATAAAGTTGATTTTCAAAGAAGAAGAAGAAGAAACAACTCTGCTCTAGTCCCCCCGAGGTGTTTTGTGCCTGACAATACAAAACCAAAAACAAACAGAAGGACATGAAGAGGTCTGGCTCTCTTGTCACCCTGGCAAATCCTTTGCCTCCTATTTGAACACAGCCTTATGTGGTCATATCAGGACTTGATTGCTGGGCATTTGGCAGCTATTTTGTGGCCAGGAGGTAAGACTCCTCAGAAGGGAACAGAGAATTAGAGAATAGAAGAGGGTAAAAAAACATAAAGCACCTAGGTTCTATTAATATCAATGAGCTATCAAAACAACCTCCCTCTGCATTTGTGTTAATCCAACAGGCAACACTGGGAGATTTGAGTATTCTGTGACTTGCAGTCCAAGGCATTTCTGCAAGTACCAAATTCCCAGTACTCCCCTCTTCTTCCAGAAGTAACCTGCTTCAGGAGGTGCTCCTCTCCCACTGGATCCATGGCCCAGCCCCCACGGCTGTGTGCAAATGAGCCCTTCAAAAAAAGCATTTTCAGCTGGTCAGTTGTTTTTTTTTTTTTTTTTTTTTACTAAAAGTAAGTAGTTTATCTTAGTCCCTCAAAGATAAATAAGATTTTTATTATTATTTGGAGAAATAAAAGGACCTTCCCTGGGTCAGTTCTTCAAAACCACAGCAGAAGTGGGCCCTTCATCATACAAGTCTAACTAAAGTTGTCTTCCCTTGAACCTTCTAGCACTCCACCAGCTACGACCTGTGTGTGCAGAGTTGCCTGTATATGAAAATATGTCTGAATGCTGATATCAGTATGACATCTAATGATGAAATTCTGAGATGTATGAGGTTTTTGTACTCACATCTAGCTACACAGGCAGACCTCGTGTTAAAAAAAAAATGTATAGTTTCAAGTTCAAATAAAATGCAATGGGTGATTCCTGGTTGAAACTTCGTATTTACCTTTCCACTTACATCAAATTCTTCCCATCCTTTAGGCTGTCTTGAGCTTCCTTTTAATGGGGTCGTCTCAACCTATGACAACCCATGTTGATTTTCTCTGCTCTTTAAACCATATGGTATGTAACTGAACTGTAGATGTTAGCATTTTGATCATGTCATATTTCATTTGACTTTCCAAGCTTATTTCTAAATACAGCATGAGATGCATAGCATAAAATGCCTGATGCAGAGTATGTAAATACTTGGTAAACACTTGTCTTCGAAACTATCACTCCTTACCATCTATTCAGATGATGTGTAACACAGTAAACACAGACTGTTAAACTCTTGGTTAGAACTTAAATAAAAAATTGGACACTAAATTAATGGCTTTCCTTCAAAGTCCTTTAAAATTAGAATCTCAAATCTTAGAAATAACAGTTCAAAACTTGTAAAATATTGATCTTCTAAATAAACTAATGGGTTTCTCCAGGGCCCATCACTCACATAATAAAAATACACCATTATGTGCTTTTAAGTATTCAAAAGTTTTCTTAAATTATGATTTCTCATGTGTGCTTTAAGAGATACATGAGACAGATATTATTATAATTATGCTCTGTGGTGTAAGAAGATACTAAAGCCACATGACTGAGATTGGGCTCTCCCAAATTTCAGCTCTCTTCTACTTGTCTCTCTGGAGACAGTGTTGTAGAAATGGCATGATTTCATTATCCTAAGAAAAGTCACACCCTCAAGAAAACACAAGAACACAAAACTATTGGCTGCTAATAAGTTGAAATCAACCTAAGGGATTAGGTAGTACGATCCCTTTGGTTCTTTAAGTTCTTAAAAATCAAGTATTTTATCATAAAATATGATTTAAATGAATGTGTGAACAGAAACAGAAAAAAAGAAAACATACACTCAGGGTGACAACAATGATACATTCAGAAGTCAAGTCTCTGTATTGACGGTCCTGTTAGCAATTTAACTGGTAACACTGTAATGTTACAGCACATACATGACCATAAGCATTACTGGAGAAAACTGAAATGGAACTGATGTGTTCCAGTAAAAATATTTACTATCCTCCTCATCTGAAATTGTAACTGCTCAAAAGTAAAACAGCTACCAGCATACCTATATCAAGCCTTTACTTTCTCCTTAAATCCTAAATATTATTTCACCCTCCAGCATTTATTAAGATGTATTATATTTTCTTCCCATTAGTTTTGCAACTAAGAACAACCATTCTTCTTATTAAGAAGATACTTAAGGTTGAGAGAAACTTTTTTCTCTCCCTTTCCTCTTGAGCCTTCCCCTTGACTAAAAGCTATCTCCTACCCTTGGTCTTCTTCACTCAAGTCTTCTTTTGTTTTTTGGTCTACCTGCCTCCCTACCTCCATCTCTTTCACCATGCAAGATCTTGAAGAAGTAGCTCATCCTTGCCCCTGCCTCTTTTTTTCTTTTTTCTCTTTTTATTCTCACCCAAGGACATTCTTTCAATTTCTTTTAGAGAGGGAGACAGAGAGAAACATTGATGTGAGAAAGAAACATAGACCAGCTGCCTTCCATACATGCCCCGACCGGGAACTGAACCCACAACATTTTGGTGTATGGGATGACACTCCAACCAGCCAAGCCACACCAGCCAGGCTACCCCTACCACTTACTCCACAGCCATCCATGCCAACTACCATGCCCAAACTGCTCCTCCGAAAGTTTTTAATGGCCACTTTTTCACAAAATCCAAAATCTATTTCTCAGTCTTCCTTCCCCTTGATCAATTATTTTCCTATGTGTCTGATCCAATTCAGGTCCTTCTTGCTGCTCCCTCACTAGCTGTGAGTTCCCCTGGAGAAGTACCCTTATCCTCCTCTCTGTTCTCCTTCTCTACCTACCCCTTTGCTATTCTTGGTATTTCCATTCAGTCTCATGACTTTAAACATCATCACTGTTCAAAGGACTCTGATCCACATCTCATCTTTCTCTTTCCAGCCCAGATTCCTCTTCCAAACGCTTGTCTCTTTCCTGATCTGTTCAACTTTCTAATATTCCATTCCTGTATAGTCGGGAAACTACCAGTGATTGAAAAATACATACAATATCTTTTCTGCTTTTAAAGATCTCTATACACATAACTATAGAATATCTTTGATAAATTTTGAACATGTCAAATTGGTATGTCTGAAGATGAAACCACCTGCCTTTTGCCCAGACCTTTCCCATTACCCATTTGAAACCACATTCTTCAGTCGTCACAATTTTAGTTCCTGGCACTGCCATTCTTGTGGGGTTGAACTTTGCAAAACCAACTCCTCTCCCTTGCTGCCTACTTATACTTAGATTTGGAATCCACCCCTCCACTATATTCCCCCTGGAGCCTGGTCCTGGTCATCACTACTTCAGGGAGGTGGTGCAGCACAGATATCAGAGGTGGAGGTGCTGCAAAATAGAATGCCCATGTTCCTCATCTTACAGAAGAACATAGCAATAAGAAACCCACAGAAATAGAAGGGGCAGCATTCATGGCCACTCTCAAAGCTTAGGCCAGAAAAATGGCAACAGAATGGGGAGAAGCATTTCTTAACAGAATAATGGGCAGTGAGAAGTGTTTTACTTACCACAGTACTCACCAATAAAAGAGATGGGGGGAGTGAAGAAGATATGAAAAGGAGGGAATCGACTCCAGTGACTGAGGCTCAGGGTGAATGCAATTTCCACTGTCTTTCTTATTAATACCCACAATATTTGTATTGCATCATAATTACTCTCTTCAGAACCTAACCCTTACATAATAGATACTCAAACACCTGTTAGATGGACATTAACAAACATCAACCATTTATTAAGTACCTATCAAGTATTAGGCATAAAAAAAGTCACTTCACATGATGAGAAATGATTTCACCCTACTTAAATATGGAAAATGAGACATCAATGACTGAGGTCTTCTGCCCAGCATCCCACAATTTTTAAATGAGTGGGTCAGAATTAAAACCCAATTCTACCCACCTTGAAAGTATACTTTCTACTGCATCATACTCAATAATACTTTGAAAATATTAAAATGTGTTGTGAGACATCTCCCAAGGCCTGGACTGTGACCTAAAGTTCACATGAAATTACATCATGAAAAGTGGAATTCCCACCTGCAATACAGGAAAGTAAAGTTATTTGTGCAGCAAAAGGGTTAAATTAGAGCTATTTTTGTTGCATTTTATTTGTAGAAAGAAACATAAGAGGGGTTGTCTGAGTGACTGAGTGAAAGGAGGGTGAGAAGATAGGGAGAGACCGTGAGTATCTGCAATTCCTAACACACTGCACGATTTTTCCTAATGCCAACCCTGAATTATCATCATCAAATATCCTAGAAATAAGACTTATTTCAAAGAATCAGCAGTCCTCATTAAATAGATAAATGGGAAAGAGGAGATGTGAGAATGGAATAACCCTAGTTCTACTTGCCCCGGGGAAAATCTTGGAGGAAAACAAGGTGAGACCATTTTATTTTTCTCTAACCTGTGCCATAATTCTGGATGCATGCACTTGGCTCTGAAGAATTTAAGGACAATATGTCAAATTTTATCATTGCAAGTAGTTAATGTGAATTATTTAAAACAACCACTCCCTTCATCTCCAATACTTCATGTAGAAAACAAAACTAAATTATACAGCACAGTAGCTCTCTTTCAACTAAAGCCCTACCACGTACTAATTGCATTTGAGCAAGGAACTTATTCTCCCTATATCTTTATTTCCTTCTCTGAAAAATGTGGATCATAATAGGACTATTGTTGTTAAATGCTTTTTTTCTAATGTAGAATAGAAGAGGGTTCAGTAATGGTAAACAGCCATTAAATGTTAATTACAGTATTTCCTAGAAATTCCAAGAAGGAAGGAAGGGATGCAGTTTATGTCATACATTGCTATCACCCCTTGAGACTATGAAGTGTATATCATATAAGATATATCAATAAATTTGTCAATGAGCGAATTAAAAAACATTTTTGCCCTAGTCCTCCAACAATATTAGCAAAAATGAAGTGTGTAATTAGCTAGGTGGACGCTTCTACTCTCACTGTACCAGATTCCTGAGTGTGCTTTACAGCACCCTGAAGGTAACTTCTCCTTTTTCATAATTAGAAGCGTTAAAGGCAAAGTTGGCCCACCTCCTCATTTATCCTCTTGGTGCTGCGTATCACCCATCTGTTCACCAAGATGGTCATTATCAGCTGTGATCTCGAGGGAAAGAAAACACCTCTTTTATTTGAGATTCTGACTTTTACGAGGAGAGTGCCGGAAGTACTAAAATAATAATAATGGAGGTGCGTTCACCATCATTACTTGCATTAAGAATCCTTGTATCAGCTGACTGACCAGCTGTTTGACAGGCAGTTACTTCACTGCTCAAACCACCATTTGTGGGAAAACTCCCACAACGAATGCAAATTTGGCTTTACCTGCCTCCTGGCATGATAAGGCAAGCAATTAACAAATGTTCACGGAGTGCTTGGAAAGAGATAATGGCACTCTGCAAATGTCACAGATTATTGCATCATAAAGCTTAAAACCATAATCAACTCTAAGATGGGCTAATTGGAAAGGTAACAAAAATGCTCCCAAAAAGAGCCTTCTACAGAGGAATATCAAAAAGGCATTGCTTTCCTGTGGCTGCTAACTCAACAGACCCTTCGGCCCCCACCCACACCCTTTGGGGAGCAAGGGTAATAAGAAACTATGTGGTTATAACTGAGTAGGGTGAATAAAGAATATTGATTTAAAAAAAACAAAGACAAACATA
Organism: Anoura caudifer; assembly: GCA_004027475.1. Taxonomy (NCBI): domain Eukaryota; kingdom Metazoa; phylum Chordata; class Mammalia; order Chiroptera; family Phyllostomidae; genus Anoura; species Anoura caudifer. The sequence continues at coordinate 29,879 of PVKU01005657.1, read as the reverse complement.
AAGTTAGTCACAATCCAGAATTAAGCCAGAGACCAAAGTTGAGAGGCCCAGCTGTAAACTGGGTTACAACTTTGGGTACCACAAACAAAATTTCTAGGCAAGTCACCAACAGCCACCTTCCACTTGCTCTAGCAAAAACAAAACCTTGGATTCATTCAATCCAACAGCAATTAATACCTGTTGGCTCTAATTATAAACAAAGTCAAAATCAGACAACTTCAACCACCTTCATTGTTACTGCGCAGTCCAAACCACCATCGCCTCTTGCCCAGATTCTTGAAACAGCCTCCTAATTGGTCTTTCTGCTTTCTCCTTTGCTCTCCTATAGTATATTCTTAGAAAGTCAAGCCATGAAATTCCTGTGGCTCAGTTACTCCCCCTTTAACTCCAGCTAAAAGCCAAGAAGTCTTCATAATGGATTTTAATAACCTACATGATCTGGCTCCCTCACCTCATCTGAGTCCCACAACTCTTCCTTCCTCTTCCCCAGCGCTAGCCATACTGCCCTCCCTACTGCTTCTAGACCACACTAGGCATTCACTTGCCTCAGGACCTTTGCACATACTGCTCTCACCTACCCAGATATTCACATTGATTCACTCCCCCATCGCCTTCCCATCTATACTCAAAAGTTACCAGCTCAGTGATAACTTTCCAAGCCAAGCTTTTTCCTTTCTAAAACTGCAAGCCTTACCCCCATCCTGACTCTCCCTTCATCCCTTCTCTGAAATTCTTCTCCATAGTATCTATCACCACCTGGCATTTATTGTCTGACCCTGCCTGCATCTGAATGAACTCTAATCTACATGGGAAAAGTCATTTTTGCCTATCCTTTTCTTTCTTGTTCACCGCTATCTTTCATCTCCTAGAAAAGTATCTGATGCATAACAAATGATGAATAAATATTTGCTAATTTGTCTGCTTGCTATTTTGTTGGTTCTTGCCATCTACGTGCCAGAATTAATGCACTAGTAACCTCTGCTAAAGAACCGCATAGCACAATCAAGTAAAGAGAGCAGGAATGTGGTCCAACTGCTCACCAACTGCCGACAATATGACTTCTGAGCATGAAGGTATTAAAGGGTAAAGCTGGAGTTTGATTTTTTCCATAGTTATTAATATTGAACACTAGCCCTCTAATCATAAAGTGCAAGGCTGGATTTTACTCATAATTCAAGCTGGAGGGGAAGAAATCAAGCCGAGATGTGCATTGCATACCCTGGCACCGTCCCTTGGATATAACAGGCAGTTTTGTTCAACAGCTAAAACAATGTTTTTAATGTGTAAATTCTAAAGGAAATTAAAACTGGCAGCTACTTGATGTTTAGCAAAAAAAAAAAAAAAGTAAAGAAAATAAAAAAAACACCTCCTGTTCAGCAATCATTAAGATCTAGAGCTATTATAATTCCCTCCAATAAAAAATAATTTATGATTTTCTTGGAGCTGAGAAAATGAAGGTACTCCTGAGCTTCTGATTTACAAAAATTGCTTTCCAACCCTTTTTTTCAATTGCATCTTTATTTGCTTTTTAGTTCTTCAGTCAAAGCAAATCATAATAGTAAGCCCTCAACAAGAAGGTGAAGGCCACAGCAGGAGGGAAGACAGAGACAGACTCTGAAATGCACAAAAAAGCAGGCTTGCAGAATTGTCTCTGAAGGCCCTCTAAAATGTGACACAGTGGCCTTCTCTGACCACCCAACCTGAAGTGTCTCCAAACCAGCTTCTCCCAATTACCCAATTTTAATTGTTGGCAGGGCACTCATCTCTCTCTTGCCATGTATGACCCACCTTCCAAGAAGACCCCAAAGACAAGGACCTGTCTGTCTGGTCCACCCAAGCAAGTACTTGCATCGGCTGGAATGGCACCTGACAAACAGTTGGTGCTTAGTAAGAATTTGCTGCATGAACAATTGCGTGAACCATATGGTCCAAGGAGGAGGTGTAATTCCAACTCTTATACTAGGTCCAAAGACCTTGTACCAGCTCTTGCCAATTAATGAATTAATCTCAATAGCTATGAAGATCTGAGAGATATATATGCTTTTTAAGGTCTAAGTTCTCCCCGTAAAAATTAGTGCCACATTAGAATCCTACAAGAGTAAGCCCAGTCCAACTTCCGTCCCCAATTCCCAGTACAATAAATAACATGTACATTTCTGCTGTTTTCTATTTGCTGGTGACATTTCGTTTTAATTCAAACCAGTCTTCATAAATTCTGGTACTGTGCACAATATCTTAAATGGCTCTATTCTTTATTCAAAATCATCCCTTTCATTCTCAGAATTGTAGTAAATAGATCTCCTAAAGGGGAAATAAAACTATTTCAACAACAGGCCTATTTCAGCAGTTTTTCAAAAGATACTTCTTTCATTCCCTTGGTTAGAGTTTTTGTTTTATGCTTGGAAAGGTGTGTTATATATACATGTATTTTAGTCCAAATGGATGTGGCTTTTTTTTTCTTGTTATTGTTGTTGACTTTGGCTTTTCTATTTTCCACTTCAGTATGTTTGCAAAAGCAAAACTTCATATTTCTCTTACTCCTCCACTGTGAGTATCTGTAATTGAACCCATGTTCTCTTTTAAAGGAAGAATACTCAGGATACTCTGTGGTTTATATGTTCCCTAAGAGGGAAAAAACCCTGAATTTACAGATCAGAATAATTATAATGTAAAATAATTTCAAATAACCTTTAATTTTCTACAAATGGATAAGGAGTGACTTACATGCATAAGAACCTTCTGAACTTTTTTCCCCCGTGTTCCCTAGATATCAACCAGGGAGTCCTCAGAAGTATCACCTAGTCAGAGACAATTCCATACTATGCCCACAAAGGATTACCAAAAGAACCAAAAATATTTCAAAAGTTATAGTTCCTTCCTTCTTCTAATTACCAATCCCTTTCTCCAGCCCCAAGCCTCATGGTGATTTCAGAGAAATTTAAAGTAATTTTAATTTATGCTAAGAAAATGATTAGAACTGTACACAAAAATATGTGTACAGAAGGGTTTATTACCACTTTATGTTTGTAGTAAAAATATACACACACTTGTGTATTTGGGAAGAATAAGGGCCTGAAAATGACACCATTTAATACTATGATTTAACTCTGAATTTTAAAAAAAGTATCAATTGTGCTTGTTTTCTTTTAGATTATTTGTATTTCTAACTTTTAAAAATCAACATGTAATACATTAAAAATTCAGAATTTAAAAATCTGTACACATGAAAATTATATAATATTATTAGCCAATGTTACCCCATTAAATTTAACTTTAAAATGTTTTTAAAATCCTTTTAAAAACAAAAAATAGAGACCTCTGATCATAACTATTTTCTTTTTTATAAATTTTCTCTGTGTCTTAATTATCAGATTAGAAGAAACAAGGGGTTAGCCTAAGAGATACTCACAGATCTGGTATTATATGGTGAAAAAATACCCCCTAAATACCCCCTAAAAGAAAACTACCAAGAGGAAGAGGAAAAGGAGAAGAGGGAGGGTGCTCCAATGCTGGAAACCTATCCCTTCCTAACCTTACCTATTGTTTCTCTCCTCTCTTAGAAGCCTGTGGAGCCACATGTGATTTCTGATTGATTACATTTATCAGTCCACATGGTCAATAACCATTTTTCCAGCCAAATCTTTTGACAGATGAGCACCCACTCACAGCTTTCTGGAAGCATAAAAAACAAGCAAACAAAAAGACTTAACTTTATCTAAAGCCCCCTTTTTCCAATTTTTATTTATTCTTTACTAAAAATATTCATCAATTTCATCATCTAACATACTAACTGCTTTCATTATTGTTTTTCTTTTCAAGCCTCACCTACAGACATTTCTGTCTCATGGAGTTATAAACATGTTAAAAGGTTTTGCATTCTGCTCTCTTAAATTTGTAGAGGAGATTTTTATTTTAAACCAATGTACATTTTTAATTCAAAGAGAGAAAATAATTCTATGAGACTTTGACTAGAGATAACTCTCCCCCAAAGTATAAACCCTAAAAGTAAATACAGCTATTAAAATTAATTATACCAAATTGCTTAAGCCAGGTAAACAGCAAACCCAGCGCCAAGTACTGAAAATGTGAGTCAATTATCAAGCTATCTAGTAAAAGCCTCCAAAAATCGATAATCCTCCAGCCTTACTTTTATGGAGACATTAGAAATAACATTTAATTTTTTACATATAAGGAACAATCTCATGGAAAGGTGGTCTGTACTAATCTTTTAAACCTATTACCAACATTTTATGCATCACAATCCTAACTAAACCAGAGTGTGTGTATATATATTTAGGATTTAGGTTCTCCGAAGAGCGGTACTTTCTGAAAGGGTCCCCGCCAGGCAGGAACAGCATTCCTTTACTAAATATTGCCTGGGGACCCAACCATGCCTGACTCACATCAATGCAGATGAGAGTTTCACAGCCATACCCCAGGTCTGCAGAAGGAATGGAGTGACCCATTATTGGTTTTTCTCCTCTTGAATCTGTTTAACATGGATGATAAAAAAAATAATATCAATTGTGATGCCTTATACCCAATTGCCAAATAGCATAAGGTTCATATTTTTAGAGTTTGTTTTCCTGTGAACCCAGGTATCATTTATCCTCATGAGTTTGCAGGTTGGGAGAAATCCACCCCTTTAGCCATTACTATCTAAGAATATTTCTTGATCAGCCTCTTGTTCTATTTCTTCATTATTTTATTGGCATAATTACAAGTAAAGGGAAAGTTGTTATATGGGATATACATTTGTAGCCTAATTACACCAAATATTGCATATTATCACACAACAGAGGATGATGTCTTAGAAGAGATCAGTGTGGCAGTTTGATTTCCTAATATTAATACCACTCACCCAAATACCGATGCTCACTTGACACTGCACAAACCAGAGGCACTTGCTAAGTATCTAAGCTTTCAACAATGTGACAGAATATGAAATAGTGTGACAGCCTGTCCACCCAAAGGGATATGTAAAAGCCACCAACTATGACATACAGGTCCATTTTATTGTCTAGGACACAATGCCATTTAAAAAACAAGCAAACAGCAGGCCAAGATGCTATGTGATGCAAAAGTTGTCATGTATACTTGTTTTTAAATGGGGCACAAAAGAACATACGCCAAAATCTTATCCATGGTTATCTCTGGGTGGTTAAGAGCACACAGGAAGACAACAGTATGGTGGTCACCAGAGGGGAGGGGGTGTGGGGTAGGAAAGGGGTCAAATACCTGGTGATTTGACTGTGGGTGGCAGGTACACAATGCAATGCACAAATCATGTATCACAGAAATGTACACTTGAAACCTACTGATCTTATTAACAATGCTCCCCGCAATAAATTTCATAAATAAAATTAAATAGTCTAAGCCAGGGAGAAAATAAAATAAAATAAGAGAGTTCATATGAGGTGTTCACTTCTTTTTACATATTCATATTTTCTATAATGACAATTATATGCTAAAGAGCTTGGGGAAAGTGCTTTAAAGAGACAGAAACAGAGAGAGCGAGAGATTGGGATCAAGGGAGATGACATCCTTCAGTTCAGTAACAGACATATAAATGCTACTTCGTAAAAATGATAACTTCATTGACCTGGGTCAGGAGTCCCAACTTTAACAATCAGTTTGCGACTTCTAGGATACAGACAGTTAAGCCTTAGAATGCCGGAGTGTCTTTGCCACTCTTTGTCCTGAGCTGCAGACTCGTTCAATTTCCTTACCCACATGTCCTCCATTAATTGCCTTTTCAATGGATTACTAATAAGTTTTTGATGTTAAGCAAACATCAATGCTCCTATTAAAGTGAGACCAAACACTGTGACTATTTGTTTAATAACACAGTCTGAATGAAGGACGAAGTTCAATTAGCACTGGAGCTGAGGCAGGCTTCATTAGGAAGGAGAGGCAATTAAAAAGTGGAAGGCTGCAGGAGGCTCTGATGTGCACACCATGTCGCAGGCAGAAAAGGACAAGCAGCACACAGCGCCTTTGAAAAACTGCAACCTGAGAACTTCAGACAGAACGAAGGATCATTAGCACAAAATTAAGCACCCTAATAGGGTGATCCTTGTCCTGCTCGCTCCAGAAGAAATATGAGGCCACATCACGTAATCTAAATAAACTGCAGGGTGTCCGGACAATTGGAAAGAGCGGAAATGATCTAGCAGGTAGAACTTCATTTAACACAGAGCTTGGTTCACAGACATCGCTCAATGGACGCTACTGGGCACTCTTTGAGGAGTCAGAAGGCGCACCTGTACCGTGAACTAACTGGGTGACCTTGAATGAGTCACCCAACCTCTGTAGACCTGTTTCCCTTCTTCTAAAATTAGGGGACTAAGGAAATGAGCTCTTCTAGTTCAAAAATTCCATAATTTTGTCATTCTGGTCAGTCATCACCATCCAAGTAATCAAGGAGACAATGAAAATTATCTAAGAATAAATGCTTGCATTATTATTTTTTTAAAGAAGATGGTGGTAAGGATCACCATCCTTTTAAAGGTACACATGGACAAGGATTTTATTTTGTGACTAAAATCCCAGGATTTCTATGATGTTCTCCAATTTCAATATATGTTCTAGAAATATTAAACCAGTATGGTAAATCAGATCTTTTTTGTAACTTTTCTTGGTGGTATTGAATATACACAACTTAGTGCCAGACATTGGGGGAGAAATAAACGTGAATAAAGTATGAAGAGGAGATTTTTTATCTATCAAAAATTGTTTAATGGCAACATGGTCATCCTCCAAGGTCACCCTTGAAATCACAGCCCTTGTGAAGAGGCCCACAGGGACGGGGCCAGCTGCCTAGTGCCCGCTTTTCCTCCAGAGCTCCCGGGGGGGGAGGGGGGAAGGCAGCCTTCCACAGGCAGACCCAGAACCATTTCGAAGAGGGGCATGAAAGAGTAAAATAGAGTAGGCACGGGTGTGGGAGGTGGGAGTGTAAGTACAAAATAATAGTCGCATTCAGTGCAAAAGTAAGCAATTTCACTTCTTGAAATGTATTCTACAGAAGCATCAATTCATAAAGCAATGTTCATTCCACACTCATTCAACAAACAAAAGGCAACATCGCAACAGAGACCTAAAGGAGAAATAAGGAGTGAAGTCAGGCAAATACTGGGGGGTGGGGACAGGGGGCCCGATGGTTTGTAGGCAGCGAGAACAACAAAAGCAAAGTCCCTAAGGGGACTCGGTGCTTCTTACATTTAAGTAATAGGACTATTGGACTGTGGCTGGTGTACTGGGGAAAGTGATGGAGGTCAAGGTTAGAAACATAGCGGAATGCTTGCTCATGGTGGGGTCTCAAAGATCATGGCAGAACTTTAGATTTCAGTGAGTTAGACGGGTAGTCATTGAAGAGCTTGGAGCAGAGAGATTTTTAGCTGAGTTTGAAGAGCTCAGCCATGGCAGCTGTTGGGAAGTGGAGAGGCTGCTAGAAAATGATGACAATAATCCAGATAAGGTGGGATCACGGTTGGGACCAGATGGTGGTGGTTAAAGGTGCTGAGAAATAACCAGTATCTGCATATTTTTTAAAATAGAATCTGCATATATTTTTAAAATGAAATCCACAGGATTTGCTGATGAATTGTACATGGGGTATGAGGACAAGGCCAAAGTTTCAGACCTAAGCCAAAAAAATAAATTGGCATTTACAGAGATGGTAGAGACTAAAATACTCACATGCGTATAGTTTCCTATTTTCTCATAATGACAAATAACCTAAATATTGATGAATAGTAGGATGACTAAATAAATTATACTATATCCATACAACAGAACCAATAAAATAAATTATGACAGAATTACATGTCCTTTCTGGAAAAGACAGCCATGACATGTAATTAAGTTAGTCACAAGTTACAGAACATGTTTTTTACTGTGATGTCATTATAGATAGGCAAATGAGTACTTATTTAGCTATTTCATTTATTTAGCTAATTTATTGCTACCAGAAAGCAATATGTAATTAAGTGCCTCATGAACGTCAAACAGAATCAGGAACTCCGAGGAGCGATCATTTTTACCTGGACTGGTCAGAATTACCTTGAAAGAAGCTCTGAGTCTCCATGAATTAAGAGGACTCAGGAGGGAGCCCATTCAGCCAACGTCCAAGGCCAGGGAAAAATGAAGCTCAAATTATCCAACTTGGACCAGAAGGAACCAGCTGGTAGTAAGGAAACAGGCAAGAGCACTGAGGGCATCTGTTCGTCCAGTTCCAAGATCAATAAAGCCTTTCACTTTTAAGTTTTTCCCACCCTGCTGTGCATGCATCCACTTCAGAGCTGAAGACAACGCTAACCTTCTTTTGCCTACGGTTCATGCTCTGGCGATTCTCTCTCCGTTCCTTTTCTACCTGCAAGTCTTGTAAGAATCGCTAAGCTCACCTACCCTTGCTCAGTGCCGGAGCAACAGGTAATCACTTCTAGCCAGAAAGAAATGTTTCTCTGTACCAAGTGCTCTAGGAGAAAGAGCACAGGCTGAGAAACCAGCCTTAAGTTCCAAGACTAGATTTGCTATTATTTCTTACATTTTGCGGGCTTGATTCTTCCATCTTGTAAAATGGATGACAACAACATGTCATTAAGATGAGTTATTTTGGAATGTCAATAAGGTGCTTCGTATAGCTGGCATAGAGTCAGCAATCAAATTGGAAATAGGGCAGTTATAAAAATGAGGATGAAGAAAAGGAGGTAAGTGAAAGTAAAGACAGAGCTTCATTATAGTGTTGTGTTTTTGGCAACCCTTGCTTTCAAGAGACTCAAAAACAAATGGATGATTAGAAAACCAAATGAGAAAAAACGCATTTCAAAGTTAATCTATCCTGAACCCTAGTTGGCCTAAACAGTTTTAGCAATAGATCTCTGCAGTCTATTTCATAATTTGGAATTTTTAATTTATTGATCAATTTTTTGAGAGAGAGGAAGGGGGAGAGAGAGAGAGAGACATTGGTTTGCTGTTCCACTCATTCATGCACTCATTGGTTGCTTCTTGCATGTGCCCTGACTGGGGATTGAACCCACAACCTTGGCATATTGGAATGATGCTCTAACCAACTCAACTATCCACCAAGGCCATAACTTGAGATTCTTTTAAATTTCCCCTAATCACTTATACAGAATCAGTTAATACCCATACTAATTTAAGTGCCATTATATTTTGATGAGAGAACCCTATTCTCCCTCTACTTAATTGGGAAGTGCTTGTAAGGCCCTTGAATTCTTTTTCTGTACACAAATGCCCACAGGCACTTTATCTGTAGTAGCCAAAAACTGGAAACCACCTAAATGTCCATCAACAGGTCATATATTCATACAATGTAACACTACTCAGCAATAAACTGAAACAAAATAGTTCATTCACAACAGGGACAAATCTCTAAAACATAGCTCAGAGGGAAACTAGTCAAACACGAAAGACCGCACCCTGGAGGAGAGTCCATTTATATCATATTCTAAGATAAAACCCCACTCCGGTGATGAAAATCAGATCAGGGGTTGTCCCAGGCTATAGACCAGGGTGGACTGCAGGGCGATGAAAACGTTCTTCTGTCTTGCCTGTGGTGGCGGTTACACCACTGTACACAATTACCAAATTCGACTTCTACACTCCAATGGGTGAACTGTATTATGTGTAAATTACAATGCACCTCAGTAGGCTGGGGAAGAGAAATCTCTAAGGCAACTCCTGCTTCCTAACAAGTCACAGGAATCTTCTCTGTTTCAGTAAACAACGACACCATGCCAGTGGAGCAGAACAACAAACATCCTGGTATTTCCTTCAGCGTCATCCAAAAGCGGATGCATACGTCGAAAGTGAGAGGAGCGAGGCACTCACTTTCTGTTTCTGACGCCAAAGGCTTTGATAGCTTCCGGTGTTTGTGCACATTGCTGCTTTCCATACATCCTTGGCTTCTCCTGCTTGTATCGTTAACGTTACTGTGTACGCGAGCTTAATTAAACGACAAAAGGCCATGGCACTAACACCTTCTGTCTCTACCAAAGGTTCCTGAATAAACATTAAGAATCTGTAGAGAAACTTACGGCAAGCAGCCAAAGGTCCTCGAAATGGTGTCTGTGGACAATAGGGTGCTTGTACACAGGTCCTGCTCTCTCTCTTCACTCATGCGGTGCAGAATCCTCTTAGGATGATCAGAGAACTCCCGAAGGTACTCTGTTGTCTGTTGGGCGTGTGTGGCTGCCAGGTCACTGTGGACACACTCTGTCACCATGTGGGGCTGACTCAGCTGCCTGCAGAGTTCAGACGTAAAGAGAACAAGCCACCCCTACATGCCCTCCTTTGGGTGGGGCAAAGCCAGCCCCGAGCACAAGGCTTCCATGAGGGTCAAGGCCCCTATTCCCCTCCACCTTCCACTTGCCCACACCTGACTCCAGGTGTGAACGCTTCTGACCCAGACCTCACAATCGGCCCTTACGTTTTTCCTGATAGGTCTCTCCTTTGCCTCAACAGTTAGCAAGTTCTGAGTTGGGAACTGTGCTAGTTGCTGGAGCTATAGCAAGGATCATGGGAGAGGGTGGCCATGCCCTCTGACCTTGCAGTCTACTAGAATCACACATAACTCACTGTCTTCAATGAAGGCAGTGAAGGGACCGTCACTGAACACCTGCTGCACAAGGCACTTAACCTGCAGCCCCAACTTAATAGGCAGATGAGGTAAGACTCTCATTCCCTAAGTTCTCAAACAAGGACCACGAAGCCTGGAAGCCTCCAAGTCTGTTATCTAGAATAAGGTTCAGAAAACTTCATTTTTAACAGGTGCCTTAAGTGCTTGATTCTTCTGATGCCAGACAGGTGGTGCTCAAAAATAGCCCTATCTACACACGGACACATGAAGTACGGGGAAGTCAAATAATTTGCCTAAATTTACTTAGCAAGGAAATGGCAGATCAGGGTCCTAACAGAACACCCAGGCCCCCAAACCCAAGGACAACCCAAAGTTGACAGGCCAAATGCCAGAGGCAATGAAACTCAAAACTGAGAAGATTTAAGGGGAAACAAAAGGAAAGTTTAGGTTCAGAGGAGGGACAGTTCAGCAGTGAAATCAGAAGGGGCTCCGAAGCAGTTTCTGCCAGCCTCTCAACTTTGCCTTAGGCTGGTTCCGCCCCTCTACCCTGGCATAAGCAAAGCAGAGCAGTTCCTATAAGTGCGTCAGACAGGAAAACAAAATCACAACTTGAGGTTTTACATGCAATTAATGGCAAAGACATTTTTTAACAGCAGGCTTTTCTTGCCTTTCCAAATTAATGAGTCAGAAAAGCACTGCTCTGGGTCGGGTCGCATCTTGAGAAGTGGGCAAGCCCCCCTCCCGGGCTCCTGTGAAAACACAATGCAGGACCTTCAGCTACACAAGGCCATGTCCTCCAGTTGGGAATGTCACCTCAAAGCTGGAAAAGCCCTACGTACAGTTTCCTTCCTCAAATCCCTTTCAGTTCCAGAAGAAAAAGAGGTGGGGAGAGAGAAGATGTATCATTTTGGGTAACAAGTCATTTGCGTAACATTTTGGATAACACTAGAAGGTAGTTAACACATTTGAAAGATTGATTCTTTCTGTTAAGGAAAATGTCCTTTCTGTTGATGAATTAAAAAGTTATACTAGTAAGGAGGGTGGGGATGAAATTTTTTTTAAATCCCTGAAACTACTGCATGTCTGGGAGCTGACTCAACCACAGCAGTTTTACGTTCTTTCTGTTTCTACTATAGATGCCTGTGTGTCTCTGTGTGTGTATGCATGTGACATATTGCGGAGGAACTAATATTGAACTGATTTTCTTTCTATAGCATCCAATCTATAAATAGACTAGGTGGGGTGAGGAGAGGGCTGTGGCCTATCCCCAAATTGAAACTTGGAGTTAAAGGCCCAGGGTGGCTGCCTGGCGCTTTGCATTCTTCAGAGCCTTGCTTTTCAAATAAATGAACCAACAAGGGCCCACCTGTGTTTGTTACATGTCCCTGGGATAATTAATGCTGGTAATAACACCTAAGTGTTCGCACACAAAGCACCTGGAATGCGACTTGCTGTACACATTCTAATCACATCAGCTCTCCAAATGACCTTCTTCAAAACAATGACTGTCTTTGAAACCACAGAAGCTAACCCAGGAGGAAGCCGGTTCCCAGGATTAGGCTGGAGCTGAGCAGTTCTTAAAGCTAGAGCGGCACCAAGTGGTCAGGGAGGGAATTGGGCGGTCAGTTTGTATTCACATCCTCTGCCCGGCCAGGGGTGTCAGCTGTTCCCAGGCAGCCAGAGGTGCCAGCCAATGTCCTGGAAGTAGGTGACCAAGGCGAGGGACAGAAACAAAGCCAGACATAAGCTTGACAAGATGATTCTGAAGGAGATTCTGAAATGCACACAAATCCTAAACTCTCTTAATTTTAAGGAGGCTTACATTTTAACAAACACCGAAGGAACGGGGCAGGTAGCAATTAGAATCACTTATTCCATATCATTGTTTATATTTACATAGGATTTCATCTTTTTAGTAAAGTCTGTCTGTGTCATCGTTCCCCACAAAGATGGTGAGAAGTACTGTTTCCATATCACAGATTAGAGAGGAGGGTGAAATGAGAAGAACAACAGGGAGAGAGAGAGTCAGAGGGAGGGTAAGTGCTCTCTCACAGTGGCTTGTTTAACGGCAGAACCACTGTCCCCTCCTAGCCATTAGCTGGTCATGGCCCCAATCTGTTTTCCTTTTCTCTCTCACATACATAATCTCCCCTTAAAACACAATCACTGCCACATATTCAGATTTTCTCTTCTTTGTTAAAAAAATATTTGTCATACTTTTTTCTCCCTGTCCCCACCCCGCACCCCCTGCAATGGCTCAGACTCAAATAACCTGAGTGCCTTCAAAGACCCCTACCAGAAAGGGTTTCTCCCTCCAGTGGCTTCCTATAATTATAGGCATATCATTTTCCCCCAATGCTACAGCATCGTTAATCACTTCAACTACAGGGAGAGCGAGGCAGGCTTTTCTGTGAACAGAGAGCTCAGGGTCCCATTTCAATTTGTGATTATATCAATAATCTCAAGACTGCCTTCTGTGAACTAACCCTTTGTTTCTGGAGGAACTGGCAGGAAACTGCTAAAATAGAGGCAAACCCTTGTCGACCTACACAAGGAACATAGGTTTGTATGATATAAAATTCTAGGTGATACTGGTCAGCTGCTTTGTCCTGTGTCTCTAAGGGGCAAAAAGGCAACTTGACCTTTCCTGTCTGGACATTCATGTTAAGACTCTATCATGAGAGCTTCTATCATGAAAAGCACAAATTATCTGTGGAGCTCTCCCACAGATGGCAGAGGCCAGTATGAATTTAAACTACTTATAGATCAAAACAAAAACAACAAGTTAATCCTCATGCATTTTTCTAAAATACTCTAGTGTCATTTTTACGCTTCCACCCCCACACCCGGAGACCACAAGCAAATATTGTAGCAATTTCATAGATAATCTTACAGCAGATTGGAAAGATTAGGGAAAGTAAAATTTCTAAAGAAATTATTGTCATAGAAAAAAAGAGCTTAACATAAATATTGTCATATGTACTGATTATTTCTCATGAATGCTTCTTTAACCAGGGGAATATCCAACCATAGAATTAACATATCACACATTCTATCCAACAAGGAAAATACTTATATTTGGGTAATAGATGAGGAATAACACACCCTGCTATGGTCAAACAGCAGAACTACAAGATGGCAGAAGGAATGCTGAGATACAGTGTGCTTTTAAAGACAATGGGTTTTGTTTAAAAGTCAATGTTTGTCGAGCACCTGCTGTGTGCCAGATCCAATCCCCAGGACAGGAAACAAGGCCGCTGCCCTCATGGACAGTCCATTTGAGTAAGGGAACCGTGAAGATTGTGCAGTGTAAAGACAATAAACAAGTACACATCATGACAGGTAGTGATCGATGCTCTAAAACTAAGGATACCAGTTGAGAATTACATTATTGAGCTGAGCTGTGGCTGGTGGAGGGGGGCTGAGTACGGAATAGGCCTCTGTAATATATAAATTTTAGGACAATGCAGGTTCCTGATCAGATATGAATTTTAGGATTTAACTTTAGTGGTGGCCATAGGAAATACCAAAAGAAGAACAGAGTGGAGGCACCAAGAGCTGGGGAAGCTTTTAACTCCACAGGGACAGGGGCAAGAAATAACCGATCATGAGAATAGTAAGTGTGTGTTTCCCAGCTTCCTGAGTCTATAAGTGCTTACCCAGTGCCTCCTACTCTGGCAAAGAAGAAGAACAAGGGTCACACTAGACACAGATCATCCTTGACATTTCACAGCAGTTGGAATTAATTGCCATGGGATAATAGCATCAAGATGTAAGTTTATAACAAATGTTGCTTTCAAATCAGTTATGCAAATACAACTGTAAGAAGCCTAATATATGTAGATTTATGACTAGTTCCTTAAAGGTAAAAATGTAAAAGCCTTTTTTTTAACTCCTCTAAATTCTAAAAGGAACTTATAAAATAAAAATAAGAGGAAAGCAAACAATGGGCCTCTAACGTTATTCATCAGGAAATGTAGCTTTTCTACTAGAAATAATAATACAAACCCCTGATTTCCCATCTCACAGACCACGTTTTACTGAACTCTCGTGTATATCAGAAGGCAAAGGCAGCCAGCAATCTGGAACTCTGGCACATGGTGGATGTCACCTCATTTCGCATACAGAGGACCTCACGCTGTGGAATTAACAACTTTTAGATTGTTTTAGTGCAACCATTGAGCTGGCGCATTTGAATACCATGCACATTTTTTAATTTAAATAAAATGCATTTCATATTGATTTTTTCATCCATATTCAGTATACCATTCAAACTACAAAATATACTGATGATATAAAAAGTCCTTTCTGAAGCTTAAAAAAATCTGTGGTTCTATATGATGTTTCATTTATATATACTTAGTACAAATTTGCCACTCCAGAATTCTTCAGGCTTCTCTGGTCCAATCAATAATTGCTGAGAGTTTATAATCTATAAAACCTTCCCGCAGATATTAACCAAGAATATTACACAAGGTACTCTTTCAGATTCTATCAAGTTTACTAGGTATGTGCCTACTGAATTAGTAAAGCATAGGCGCCCTACCTAAATGGCAAATTGTATCCACAGATGTCATGAACATCATGTTAGGCTATACGTTGAGCATAACCAAAGGCGAACATATTTAAGATAGCCTTCCTCCGGGTAGAAGCACCATGCGGTAGCAATTCCCTGGAAATGCCTGAAGGACCTACTACAATGGAAGGTTTCAAAACAATTCCTTAATGACATGAGGAAAGCAAGAACTGATTAGGAATTAACAAAATACATTCATAGTTGATGTTTGTGGAATTGTACCTAATCCAATCCAGATTATAGACGAGAAAACTAGCAGACAGATATATGACTGGCACTATTGTGTCATATGGGTCCTTAGTGGGTTTTTAATTTTTTTCTTCTGCTTGCGGGGTGATATTCTGTATGTCCAAGAGAGGAATGATAAATAAAAATTCAGCCCTGACTGTTGTGGCTCAGTGGACTGAATGCTGGCCTGTGAACCAAAGTGTCACTGGTTAGATTTCCAGTCAGGGCACATGCCTGGCTTGCGGGCCAGGGCCCCAGTATGGGGGTGCATTAGAGGCAACCTCACATTGATATTTGTCTCCTTCTCTTTCTCCCTCCCTTACCCTCTCTCTAAAAATAAAAAAATAAAATATTTTAAAAATAAAAATAGAAAAAAATTAAAATTCATTTGGGATCATCAATATTTTTCTCACCAGAGACTTAAAATTTTTTTTAAGTTTTTCAATGTAATGAAAGTACAAGAAATAATGCATAGACTCTCATTTAGAACTACAGCCTCTTTCTGAGTTTTATGTGAACTCAAGTGAAAACTTTTATTAAAGTGTAGAAAAGTCAGATCATATGGTACGGAGAAGCAAAAACCATTTGTTTTCAAATGAATCTCACAAAAAATTTATAATTTCCTCATAGATCTTCACCTGTCATCTTCAAAGACCATCAGTGAAAGTTTTATTTTCATCATCTTAAGCAGAAAATCCTTAATCATTATCAAAAGAATGTAAACTTGAGGTACCCATCTGTTGCATTTTTCAGAGGCTCCAAACACTCTTTGGAGAGAGAAACCTTGGTTTTGAACTTCGGTTATTAAACCGAGGTCTCGTTTGTACAATCTGCTTAGGCTGCTGTGAGATAGCAAGTATTGTAACGCCAACCTTCAGTCAAGAGCCTCTTGTCCTACAAGACACTCATTAGTCAAGGAAAAAAAAATATCCTCTACACTTAAAAAATGAAAGGAGGAAATCTGTGCTTGCACAAGTGCTTTGTGTTGTGTTTTCCTTTTTAATCTCCAATTCAGAGGCTCTGCAATCACCAGAACTGCAAACTTTTCTCCTCTGTGAAATAATAAAGACACCACTTAATTATCATCTCATGGTCATTTTGCCTGCTACGTGCAGGCTGCAAAACTCAGTAACAGCTCTGATGAAAGGCATTTCAGCAGGGCCTCGACCTCTTTACACCTGGACTATTGCTTTCAGAGATGATTACATGTTTGCTGCAAGAAGGTCACACTCAAGGCCAAAGTCACAGGCCAGGCACCTGAGCTCCTCCCAAGCAACTTCCTAGCACCTCACACAATGTAACTGGCTCCAAAGGATGGAGTGGCTTATAAAAAGAGACCATTTCAACCTTCATGATGCTCTTAAAAGACAATTTTCAATAAACATAACAGTGCAGCGAGGTTAAGACGATGGGCTGACTTTACAAAAAGTTAACCAGCTTGTACTTGGAATTAGGGGTAGTGGCCAAAAATGGAACTGATATTTGACAGTAATTTTCACCCAAGTAAATGAAACAATGCTTAGAGAGGAGAACCTAGGAAGATGAGGCAGTTCTGCCCATCAATTTGTTATAAGCGGCAGCATATGTCGTGTTTTATTTCGAATTCTCTGATAAATGAATGTTTATCCTGGGATCAATGGCTCTGGGTGAATGGCAGATTGCAGCAACAATTGTTTTCTTACCCAGAGAATTATCTCAAATCAGATCTCCTTTGTTTGATGAAACCTAAATTGCAGGGGGAATATTTAAACATCCAAGGAGAAAATCCATAGATAAGCTAGCGCATGGCTCCAAGATGCATTTAGCAGAACTAATTGTCTCTATTATTCTTTTATCCTAAAAGCTACAGATAGAATATACAAGAGACATAGCAAAATACTATATCATTATAGGTGCCCAGATAAGGGACAGTAAGCCACTAAAATAGTATATTTTCTTCCACTTATATTAGAGGGCTGGGGCGAATGAGACAATTGTGACGATGGCAAGTCCGGCTAAAAATAACTGAATTAAGAATCAAAATTCCCTCCTTGTATCATACTTCTGTGAGGCTAAACAAAATATGGAATGTATCTCTTCTGAACAGTATCTGTGGCTACAAATGTGCTCAGCATGGCCCAGGACCAAGGCGGCAGCTGTCTGTTCTGTCAGTGACCACAAACCGCTGGCCTTGATGAACATGGTGGAAAAAATTAACCACAATTAAGAGTTCAGTCCTGCAGGGCAGATATTTATGTGTTTGAATCCTGCATCGGCCACTCACTAGATGTACAATTCCAGGTAGAGTCCTGAACCTTTCTGTGGCTCTTTCTTCCTGATTGGTCAGCTGCAGGACAATGAGAATATGTAAAGTACGCAAACACTGGCTCATCACCATGTTCTTGCCTCTCAGGCACTTCTCAACCCACTTCAGCGGGGCTTGTTGCCCATCCCACCCCCCACCGCTGAAACAGCTGTCCTTCAGGTCACCCTTGTCACTAAGCCCAGTGGGCACTGTTGCCTCCACAGCCTCTCACCCTGTTGTCCATTCCCTGCTTCTTGTGACACAGAAGAGACACCACCAGGGGCAAGAGACAGCAGTGGCCTTCATTTCTTTTGGCTTTTGGAATCTGGTCCCTGGCTTCCTGAGTTTGAATTCTGTGATACTGTTGTTTATTTTCAATGTTCACTGTGAATTTCCCTTGGGGCAGTAGGGGGTGGGGGAGAAGGGGAGCTGGAAAGACAAGTGACACTATGCAAACGAAAGAGAGGAGTAACCTTAAATCTCATTTAAAGTTTCCTCTTTACTCCCCAGCATTGTGTATACATACACACCCAACTCAATTTCTTAAAGTTGGACCACAGACAGGCATACAGCATACACATTTCACTGCAGCTGAGAAGCACAGAGAAGGGGCATGAAAGTCCATGGCTTAATACGATCCATGCTTAGCCCCTTGACAGTGGTATTCCTGGAGGGTCTTGCAGCTCTGATGTTGGAAAGATTTCCTTGCATTTAGAGAAAGCTAATGCAGAACAGCCCCAGGCCTGCGATATGTCTTCGCCCCCTAAGACACTTATTTAAAATAAATAGCCAACACATTGTCTCCTTGCCATCATCTTCCATATTATGAGCTGGAGTCAGGACAAATAGCTCACGTCCCTGACTCACAGCTAAGGATGAAATGGCCCCTTCAAAGAATCACTAAATCATACAATTCTCCTGGCAAAGGACAAATGGAGTTTGCCGCCCGCCACCGGCTCAGACAGGTATCGACAGGACTTGGAATCAAGCCTCTTCTGTTTCTGCTTTGCTGGAGGCTCTTCTAACTGTCCCCAGAAGAAGTCACTCCGTCTCCCCGGCACCTGGCAGCGCCCGGGCAGAGAGATTCAGGGCAGTGTTCATGCGAAGGCTCTGTGACTGGCAGCGCCGCTTTGCCAAGACAAAGACTGACAAATTGCCCTCCTCACATTAATTTTCAAGTACATTTTAAAGCACATGCCTCTGATGAAGTATTTTGAATAGGACTGTGGATGTCAAGGAGACATTAAAAATATCTCACTCATAATTTTTGAAAATCTTCCTCATTCAAAGTTGTCACAGCTTGACAGCTTAGCTCTGTTTTGAGTATATTCTTTTACAATGTACTACAAACTGATTGAAGAGCTGACAAATCTGACTTCACCCAAACAAGAACCTTTAAATATATCTGATGGAAAAGAACTTTTAATGAAAGTGCATGTACTGGCGTTATATCTAGCATCCTATTTTTAAAAAGTCAAATTACACAATTAACATCTCTATGAAAAATATGCCTCTGTCCCCCCACTAGGAAAAATAAACTCACTCTGCTATCTATTGAGACAAAACGCTGAAGTTATTAGAAATATCTCTGATCCAATATTCATGTATTTTTTCATCTACAGAAAAGCCAGGGGTTTATTTCCTGCATGCATCTTTAAACAGTATAATATGGTTAGTGTCCAACTTATCCACTCCTTTGAGTCCGGTGATTGATTCTGGCTTGTACAAACAACTTATGTGAAAGAGAATAAAGCACAGAAATCAGCTCATTCTTCTGAAAAGCAACCTTATGATTATTAAATTAAAAAAGGAAAAGAAAAGAGATAGGCAGATAGATCAAAGGAGAGAAATCAGTTGTGTAATACAGGAGACATGCATGAGTTTAGGTCTTAGAGCAATGAGGGTCCCCCCCAACCCTCCACAGCAAGGCAAGCCAGGAAAATTCCACCGATGCAGCCGAGCAAAGGAGAGAAGCTCTTCTGAAGAAACAGCCCTAAGGTTATCTCCCCAAATTTTTTTTTTTTTTGGTTTTGTTAAAATACCCTCGGTTCCCTACATCCTGTCTGCATTAAGATTCTGCCACTAATGGGGAGTAGCTAAAGAACAAAAAGAGGATGGGAGTGTCCTCAAGACCTACATCCTTCAAGGGAGAAACAGGCCCAGAACTACCTGGAGAGTTTTCTTGGATTTGAGAACACGGCATGCAGTGCCCCGTTTCCCTGGGGGTAGCTGAGGAGGCCAGAAGCTTCTCAGAAAAAGCTGGAGTGTTCATCAGGGCACCACCATCCATGAGACGGGAAAGGGACAAAGACACTGCATGCTCTGTTGGCCTGGCACGTGTTTAAGCTGGGTGCTCTGTAGGGGGTTTGGAGCCTCCTCCCACTCTGGGCCCGTCAGGGGACCGCTCCAAGGGCACGGATGCGATTTCTCCCCCGGGGTGGTTCTCAGCGGCAGCTTTACACACAGACTCCCACCACTGGAAGCTCTTCCTCTCCTCCTGGGTAGAACCTGATACAGGCCAGAGATAGGTCTGATCTTCCTGGACCACATTTTGTCTAGGGGAAGGGTGCATTTTCTGTTTGGCCCTTAGGGGAGATGATGTGGTTCCTTAAATGCAGTCAGTTTTCCAGCTGTTCTCTCTGCCTTTAATTGGGTTTCTCCAGATCCTACTTCCTGATGTGAGACCCACAGGGGTCCCAGCTGTGAGCTCATAAGTTGCATGAGCCAGTTCCTTAAAACGAATCCATCTTTCTGTCTGTCTGCCTATCTGTATCCTAATGGCTTTGTTTCCCTGGAGAACTGTGACTAATACAGGGTTTGATGTAACATTCTCTAAAGAAAATCTCACCAACTGCTCTCTTCTCAATATTTTGACCCCTTTCTATTTTTATTTGGCTGAAAGATTCCTCTCCTTTCGATAGGCTGCATTTTAGTCTGGTCCCTAGTTAAGGAGCATCTGTAACATCTTCTTACCTTTGAAAAATCTTACCCCAATGTTTTGTTGTGGGTGTTTCTAGGAACAGGTGACAAGAGAAGACCAGTGCTTACAACAAGGAGACCTCAGAAAGTAGGGAACCTGCAACCAGAGATAAAGATAGGGGCCCATGGCCTGTGGCAGATGCCAGCATGCCTAGGGACCAAACCAGCCATTTGCCACTGGAAATCAGCCCAGACCAATAGCCCTGACAGGTTAGTGTCAGCTCTGAAAGGACTGTATCTCTATCTACAGGAGATGGTCTCCAACTAGGGAGTCCCAGCTAACAGGACTGGAAAGTTTATGGCTTTTTTCATTCCTTCCACTGGAGAGAAAACTAAAAGAGAAACATGAGAATAATATCAAACTCGTTAAAGGAAACGAAGAAAACTGCATGTTTAGTCACATCTAAGTCATAAAGAGAATTTTGGCTTTTCTGATCTATTTCACAGAGAAGGTTGAGTCGCTGCAGGCTGACTAACTTTTCTGGCTGTAATCAACCATGATGTAAGTTAAGCAGGAGTACATCACAGATTCAAATAGAATGTGGGAAAGCATGAAGCACATAAATAATCAGCACCCACAGGTGAAGGGAGGCCGAAAGAAATAAGAACTACAAGTTGATCAAGACCAGGACACTTCCACTAGCCTCTTCTGCAATGACCCAGAAATGCCTGCATCCTTGAAGAGGACAAATTGTAAGAAAACGCCCGCACCATAATGTACAATAAAAACAGTGTTTTTATTGTAGTGTATGTGTATCACGTGCATAAATGCACGTACTTATAAAGTATTTATTATACATTCCTTAGGGAAGAGAAATAAGTCATAAAATTCGTCTACTTTACATCCAGGTATTAGTAGTCCCCAACAGTAACACATACTGGAAGTTGACATTTTGACCACTGCTGCCTTTTAAGCCACCAAGACTGGCAACATGGTAGAAGGGTTACAAGCATGTATTCTGGAGGTTTCAAGCCATAGATGTTTCATTTATTAGGAAGGTGACCTAGGGAATATCACATAACCTCTCTGTGTCTCATTTTCTAATGTGCAGAGTGAGGATGACAGTAACTCCCTCCCAGGGACATTACAAGAATTAACAAAGGGACTTAATGTCTATTCCACCCCTAGAACAGTGTCTGGAATATGGTGAGCTCCGTATGAAGATCTGTTCAATAAAACTAAGATGGTAACACACATGAAGATCAACATTATAAATGTTATTCGTCGTGTGTCTTGTTTTATTTGGATATTTCACTTTTTTGTCGTTCTAAGCCAACCACCTTGACTCTCTATCACATTCAAAGGGGAGGGGAACTACGGTGTCAATTTTGGTTTAAAGTAGCTTAAACCAAGTGACTAACTGCAACAACTACAATTAAAACTGACGTCCTAGGACATTATTAGAAGTCGAGAATATCACTAAAATAAAGGGATTATAAGATCATGGAGATATTAAATTGATATTTAAAAAGAAAAGGTTACAGGGGGAAATATCAGCCTTTCATAGGGAAAATGCAAAAACAGAGAGGAGCTTTGAAATTCAAACTACTTTAACTTTTCACTAGCTGGGATTTTCCCATTTAACGAAAACTTAGAATATTTATAAAGGTGAATTTTTAAAATTCCAGGCATGGCAAAATTAGCCAACATTTAGGCCACTCTTCCAACTACTGTAATCAATGAAAATTGATAAGTTGGAATTATTTACCTGATGCACTATAAGATTTTTAATTAAAAGTGGATCTCATCAGGTATAATATACTGTTTTTAATCACAGAAGAGTAAATGTAAACATTATTTAAGATTTTCAGAGTTGAAAAAAAGAGAAAGGGTGCCTAACCCTCAGCTAACCAAAAATAAAAACTTTTCATTATCCAGAATATCCCATTCTTCCAGCACTCGAGTTTACCCAAGTTTCATTAGTAAGTCCTCATTTTATTTTTGCTTGTTGCTTACCTCATCTATAGTTCAAAGTTTTTATGCTGGCAAAATTATTTCAACTGAATATAAATTGATAATATGCTTGTTAACAAAGAAGAACTATGTCTGCAACCGATAAACCAAAAAATAGCCTCTCACAGTAAAAGTTAATCAAGAAGTTAAGCCTAAGCCACTTACAGCTGTTTGTGTGGAATGCGTCTGGTTTTCCATAGACGCTAACTCGGCCTAGGGAAGGAAATGTAATACCATGGCCGGAAGCATTGAACGTGCATGATGCAGAGCACGACAGCCACAGATGGATTGCAGCGCACACCTGGCTTTCGGGAGCCGGGGTCCACGGTCATCCCTGTTCGTAAGCTCTGCGGTTTCCCACAGTTACTAACACAAACACAGCCTCACATCACTGAATCCTCCCCAGGGGCACCCCTCTCTGCCTCGGACTGCCCGGAACACTAAAGAAGGAGATCCTAGGTCAGCGTTTCATCTCTGGCAGACTGAGAGCTTACAGTTTTCCTTCTTGGTGCACCCTTGCTACAGCCTGAGAATCTCCTGGACATTTGTCTTGAGTTTCTCTCATTGGTTCTTTGTTCAGAAAAGCCATTGTTGGCTACTCAGAAGAAGCATCAGTCCATGTGTTCTCTTGGAGACCTATACACTCTCTCTCATACTGCTCAAAATAGGGGCAATCTTCAGCATAAATGCTCAGAAAATATTTTTGTCTTAGTTGGGTTGGTCTGCTATGACAGAATACCACTGACTGGGTGGCTCCCACAACTAGCATGTATTTCTCACAGTTCTGGAGGCTAAGAAGTCCAAGATCAAGGTGCTGGCAGATTTGGTCCCTAGTGAGAACTCTCCTGCTGTGTTCTTGAATCCTCACATGCAGAGAGAGACAGAGACAGAGAGACAGACAGAAAGACAACAAGAGACAGAAACTCAGGCAGGATATGAGCATGGTCTCTTTCTATAAAAGGAGAACTTAATCTTACTTAAGGGCTCCACCCTCACAACCTCATGGAAACCTCATTATCTTTCAAAGGCCCTATCTCCTCTTACTGTCATTTTGGTGTCAGGATTTCAACATATGAATTTTGAGGGTACACAAACATTCAGATCATAAAAATTTTTCATTCGTTTCTACCTCCCATCTCAAAAGGGCTTTCTTATACCTAGACAGTACCCACACTGCCATGTTCTCTTTGTATTATGCTCCCTGGCCTGGCAAAAGGACAGCTTTGATAACAAGCTAAGTAGCACTTTCTGATCCTTCCCTCCAGCTGATATGATACAGAGGAAAAATCAGAGATTAAAATGGGACAGAATGGCTTAAGTAAAGAGATCTGTCTCTGTAATCAATAGGTGTTTGATTTCGTATAAATGCTTAATCTCATTTCCTCCTCTGTCAAATTGGGTAACAATAAAAGCTGCTTCTCAGACTGTGCTGTGAATATTAAATGAGACCCACCTGGCCATTCATCGCTGTCATTCTTGAGGGCCTATTCTGGGCAGATGTCATTCTAGCTACTTAGGATAACACAGTGAAGAAGACTCAAAATCTTTACATTGTTGAGCTTGTATTCTATGTGGGGAGATTACCAAATATGTGCCCCTTATAGGCAAACAGTAGAGGAACAGTATAGGCAATGTAGAGGAACAGGAGCGGCGTGAAAGGCTAGAGAGTAAGAAAAAGTGCTACTGAGAAGGAGGAGAGGGGAGCGAAGCAAGCGTGATTGAGCAAGGTGTCCCTTAGGAGATGAGTTTGAGTGGAGACCTATTAAAGTGTCAGAGTGAGCCATGCGCCTGTGTGGAAGAAGAGAATTCCAGACAGAGGATAGCAAGTATAGATTTAATGGGACAGCCACATGCTGGGGGTCTTCAAGGAATAATCAAGAGGTCGTTGTGCCTGACGTACATGGTGGTCATTGTAGCAGAGGGGAGAGTTGGAGGAAATGAGATCTGAGAAGTGAGAAAAAAGGAGTGGAGGCTGGTACAGAGTAAGGGAGTTATCATTAACACATTCCATCGCTGTATTATTTATTGGTGCCATTTAGGGTTAGATGGTTTCCCTTAACACTGCCAACATTTAACTTTTCAAAAACAACATCAACACTTGCTGAACAGATTATGGCCCCATCTCTTTCTTACAATGTGATCAGCACAGTTTTGGATTCTCATGACCCTGGGCTTTCAGTAAGTGGCTATTGCTTTTTCTCTCTCCAAGGTCCTGTTCATCCTAATGAAGATGCATTGTTGGCATGTGCTTCCTGCACAGCTGGGAAAAGTAGAACCAAAAGGCCCCATCCAGATGGAGGAGCTCAGTGGAACATCTGCCTTGTGTGTCTGTTGCCTCCCTACCTCCTGCTGCTGTGATAGCTGCCAGCCATTGCAGCAGCTCCTGAGTCACGGGCCCTCCTCTTCTGGTGTTTTCCTGGAGCTTTAACAGATTATCTGCACCTTCATTTCCAATAGCATCATGCCATCTTTCTTAAAAGTGCAGAAAGAGCCTGATGGATATCTGAGTCCTTTAAAAAACTGCACTATGATTTGATCTCCAAAATGGGATCCATTATATGACAGCCATGCCAGTAAATTTCATATCAACTGGCATCAGGCAGCTAATTCATTGCATCAGTTACATGGACAGCCTATCCTGGTCCATTTGACACTGAAGAAATGAGACAGATATGGAAAACACAGTCATCCCACTCCATCCCCTACCACCTCTCTTGTCCAAATCCCTCTCATCTCCTGCCTGGATTATTATATGAGCCTCCTGAATTATCTGGTCCAAACCACCTTAGTCTCATCACTACCCTGGTTATTACCAATAGTAAATAGCCTCCTAACTGGCCTGTTTCCACTCCAGCTCCCCTGTGCCCAGTTAATTTTTCACATGTGGGCAGGTGAAGTGACATTTTTGAAACCAAATTCTGAGTTTTGTATAAAACCTTCCTATGGCTTCCAAGAGCTGCTAGGAATTATTTTTTCAAGATAGATCAAGGTTCCTATTGGCACCTTTAAGGTGATGCATTGTCTAGCCACTGACACCTTGTCACAAACCACTGCCCCCTGTTCTTGTTTTCCCTACTTTGGCCCTGTTGGCCTTTTGTGATTGTTGTTCTGCCAACATACCATGGTCCTTTCTGCCTTAGAGACTGTTAAATATCGTGACCTCAGACTTGAAATTCTTCCTAACCTCGTCTCACTTCACCTACTAAACTCTCACCTTTCAAATCCCAACTCCAACACCACTTCCTTGGGGATGCCTGCCCTGAGCTCCCCAGATAAGACACCACTCTCTGATCCTCTCTGTATCACCGTCTGCTCTATTTTTGCATCTCTTAGAGCCTGCAATTCCATGTCACTGTGATTGTTTCATTAAATACCCATCTACCTGCACTAGATGGTATTTACTAGGAAGCCAGGGACTTTGTTGCTTTTTCTCACCTCTTAAATCTCAGGACGCTCTGGCTCCAATGCTAGTGCTCATTCCGCTGCTTTCTGGATAAATGTGGCAAAGAAGAAATAGCCATTTTAACCCACACAGCTCTCAACATAAAGACTGCTTACATAGGTTTTCTAAACCTATGCAATTTGATTCCTTTTACAAAAGAGAAATAAGCAGCAGTATTTTCCAACAAGTTTGAGCTAAGAACTAAGCTGAGAGCTGAGACTCCCATATGTGTTTGCAGTAACACTTTGCAAAGCACTTTTATCCCCCCTTTTCTTCTCACTGAAGGTGTATCCAAAAGGCTTGACCGGAGTTACAAGCAACAAGGTAAAAATGAAAGTGGCCAATCTTCTGTATCTGTAAGTTTACCAAATCTGTTTAGTGAAAATGAATATCTATTTGCTTCCTTCTGACAGATCCTATTTGGGTTGCTTGGTACCAATTCCATATTTTAAGTGAACTAAAAAGGCAAAATCTTGGTCTGTTATAACTCTCTCTACAAATGTATTTAATAACAATACATTAAGCTTTTGAGTTTTTTTTTTAAATCTCCTATTTGAGGAAAATGTCATATTTGAGAGGAAAACAGAAGACTCCCACCAATCTAGCTCAATTTTTAATGGAAAAAAATAACAAGAAAGAAGAGGGGGAAAGAGGGAAAGCTAGAGGAAGATAAAGTAGCATTGCAAAAGCAGAATAATTAGTCATAAGTCTTAGAACTAGGGATTCTGTGTAAAATCATCACGTTATTCTACTACCCCCTACAACTGATCACTCAATTTAAGGATATAAAGCACAGAAAATATTTGATATTCAGACATGACAATGTCAAAATCCTATTGAAATATAGGCAAAACCTTATTTCTTTAAAAACAAACATAATATTTATTGATCATCTACTATATGCCAGGCAGTGGGCTTTATGAGTAAATAAAATGCAAGATCTTGGTCTCTGTAAAATTTAGATATTAGTAAATAATCAATAGGCAATATGTATAATCAGCACATTATATAATTTTCTGAAAGATGACAAATACTATAAAGATGAAACCAGAGAGGATGGGGGACTGCAATTTAAAACTAGATGGAGATAGTAGACCCCATTAGGGCAGTGCCATTGAAGCAAAGTTTGGAGAAGGTGAGAGCTCGCTGTGTGGATATTTAGTTCAGGTGGTGCACTGAGCTCAGGTAGGGAAGTGCATTTCACGTAGACATCAAGACTGTATGGGGTATTCTAGGAAGAACAAAGCTATGTGTGTGGCTGATGTGGAGCAAGTGAGGCAGGCAGATGCAGAAGAAGAGTCCAGAGAAGTACTTAGGGGCAGGATTATGTATTTTCATTTCCCTGTTGGCTAATGATGCTGAACATCCTTTCAGTGCCATTTGTTTTCTTCGGGGAAGCGTCTGTCCCAGTCTTTGCCAATGTTGAAATTAGTTCACTTGTTTCTTTACCATCAGGTTTTGAGGGGTTTTATATATTTTGGATACAAGTCCTTGGTTGGGCATGCGGTTTGTCAATGTTTTCTCCCAGGCTGTAGCTTGTCTTTTTGTTCTCTAAATAACATAGTTTGCAGGGCAGTGGTATTTAATTTTGACAAATTCCAGTTTTTCAACTTCTTTTATAGACCTTGCTTTTGGAGTTCCATGAAAAACACTTTATTTAACCCAAGGTCATGAAGATTTTCTTCTAAAAGTTTAATAATTTTCAAATTAGATTTGTAATTCATTTTGAGTTCATTTTCATACAAGGTGTAAGGATGAGATTTAGGTTTGTTTTGCAAATGGGTTCAAATGCATCCAACACTGTTTGCTGAAATCACTATACTTTCTCCACTGAATTGCTTATGCACCTTTGTGAAAATCAAGCAGCAATTAAACAATGGAATATTATCTAGGACCAAAGAGAAATTAGCTATAAAGTTACAAAATACACAGATGAATCATATACGCCAGTCTAAAAAGGCTTCATACTGTTTGATGATATTTAGAAGGCATTCCATAAAAAGCAAAACTATAAAGACAATAAAAAGGCATGTGGTTGCCAGGGGTCCAACAGGAAGAGGCTGGCTAACTAAAGCACAGGGGATGTTTTTAGGGAGGTAAAACTACCCTGTATGATATACAACTGCTGATAAATGATACTATGTATCTATCAAAACCCATTCAACTTTACAGCATCTTACAATGGACCTTAATGCATGTTAACCATATATATATATAATTCATTATGTTATTACAGTTGTCCCATTTCTCCCCCATCATTCCCCTCCACCTTGCACCCCCCCCACCCACATTCCCCCCTTTAGTTCATGTCCATGTTTCATAAGTTCTTTAGCTTCTACTTTTTCCACACTATTCTTGCCCTCCCTATTTTCTACCCACCGTCTATGCTACTTATTCTCTGTACCTTTTCCCTCTCTCTCCTCCTCCCACTCCCCTGTTGCAAATCCTCCATGTGATCTCCATTTCTGTGTTCCTGCTCCTGGTCTAACTGTTTCCTTAGTTTGCTTTTGTTTTAGCTGTGGTTGTTAATATCTGTGAGTTTGCTGTCTTTTTACTGTTCATATCTTTTTATCTTCTTTTTCTTAGATGAGTCCCTTTAACATTTCCTATAATAAGGGCTTGGAGATGATGAACTCCTTTAACTTGACCTTATCTGAGAAGCACTTTATCTTCCCTTCCATTCTAAATGACAGCTTAGCTGGATACAGCAATCTTGGATATATGTCCTTGCCTTTCATGACTTGGAATACTTCTTTCCAGCCCCTTCTTGCCTGCAAGGTCTCTTTTGAAAAATCAGCTGACAGTCTGATGGGAACTCCTTTATAGGTGACTCTGCCTTTATCCCTTGCTGCTTCTAGAATTCTCTCCTTCATTTTAATCTTGGCTAATGTAATTATGATGTGCCTTGGTGTGTTCCTCCTTGGGTCCACCTTCTTTGGGACTCCCTGAGCTTCCTGGACTTCCTGGAAGTCTATTTCCTTTGCCAGATTGGGGAAGTCCTCCTTTATTATTTGTTCAAATAAGTTTTCCAATTGTTGCTCTTCCTCTTCCCCTTCTGGTAACCCTACAGTTCGGATGTTGGGACCTTTCAAGATGTCCTGGAGGTTCCTAAGCCTCTCCTCATTTTTTTGAATTCTTGTTTCTTCCTTCTTTTCTGTTTGGTTGTTTCTTTCTTCCTTCTAGTCCACTCCATTGATTTGAGTCCCAGTTTTGCTCCCATCACTATTGGTTCCCTGTGCATTTGTCTTCATTTTACTTATTGTAGTCTTCATTTGTTCATCTAATTTGCGACCAAAACCAACCAATTCTGTGAGCATCCTGATCACCAGGGCTTTGAACTGTGCTTCTGATAGGTTGGCTACCAGTGCTATGAGCTCTGCATCTGATAGATTGACCATCTCCTGGTTGCTCAGATGAATTAGCTCTGGGGCCCTGGTCTGTTCTCCTGTTTGAGCCATCCTTGGTTTTGGTTTTGGTTTTTTGTTTTTGTCTGGTTGCGGCTGTTACATAGTGAGGGGCGGAGCCTTAGGTGTTCACCAGGGTGGAGCAACCCAGTTGCTAGGTTATAATGCTGGATGTTGGGGTGGGGTCCAAGAGGGAACAATGGCGCTTGCTCCATGCTCTTTCTTGGATTTCAGTCCCTTCAGCCTCTTTCCCCTAGCAAATTGGGCCCTTCTGGTGCTGATTTCCATGTGGGTGGGTCTGTGCATGCTCCAGGACCCCATGGGTCTCCCCAACAAACTCTCCTGTGAGGCTAGGACTCCCTCCTGGCACCTCAGCCCCTACAAGTATTTTCAATGGGTGCTTTTAGGCTTC
>PVKU01005656.1:0-118814 GCA_004027475.1 Anoura caudifer | reverse complement strand
TTTTTTTTTTTTGCTCATTAGTTTTCATTAGTGTTTGTGTATTTAATGTGTGACCCAAGACAACTCTTCTTCCAGTGTGGCCCAGAGATGCCAAAAAGTTGGACACCCCTGTTAGAGGTTCTGAAATATTTGCTGAATTGTGGGATGCCGTCTCAACACGGAGATGTGGAGGAGCGTCAAGTGATCCTGAGGCATTAGGGCTGAGATGATCAAGAATGTTCCTTAGGTTAAAGCAGTACTCAACCAGGAGCGATTTTGACTCCCCCAGGAGACATTTTAGTTGTCACAGCTCCCAGCTGGGGAGGACCAGGAGGGCCATTGCTGACATCTAGTGGGGTAGAGGCCAGGGATGCTGGTAAACATCCTGTGATGCACAGGGCAGCCCCCATAATGCAGAATTATCTGGTCCCAAATATCAGTAGTGGCTGCTGTTGGGAAACCTTGAGTTAGAGTTACACTGGGTTTGCGGAGCAGTGTGGAAATCATGCTTTTGGCTTGGCTCAGAGTTTATAAGCTTGGGGTAAACTCCAATTAGGAGTTTGGATCCTTCTGCCGCCTCCTTTGGAAATGATCCAGTGAGTAAGCAATAGAGGCCTAAGAATGAGTGAAATCGAAGGAGGTTTCTGTCATCCTTTCTTAGAAGGAGGCCACCGATAAGAAATGAGGTTGTTATCGAATTGAGGGTTTTGATTTCTCCATGTATCATTCCTTCAAAGCAGGAATTTGTAACAAAATAATCATAACTTGTTTTTTTTAAGTATTTTTAAAATTATTCTCTGCAGAGAATACCTTTTGACAGTCTTCATGTTTGTTAGCTGAGGTTTTGGTGATAAAGTAAGAAAAGTGTTTATGTGCTTCTGAACTAAGCTCTCCAGGGGTCATAGTGTTCTTATTGTTTTATGAACTGTAATTATTTTTAATAGTCTTTTCTGTGGGACACATGGGTCCTGCAGTCCCCAAGAGGAGAGAGCGATTACTCTTTGTATAGTGAAACTCTGAGGCATACATGTTGCATCACTTAAAAGCAGGGTTTTTTTTTTTTTTTCCTTCTTCTTCTTTCTTTTTTAATGATTGGGAAGCTTTGGGAAAAATAAAGAGCAAAACCTGTTGTGACCCTGAAATCAGCAGCAGAATGTGCTTTGGTGTATGTGACCTTGAGCACCGTCAATGCATTTAGACATTGAGGACTGGCAACAGAGCTTGTGACCTTGTTCACGGTTCTTAGGCAGGATTTAGAGTGGTGTAGTGTCTTTCTGCAGTGATGAAAATGTTGCATTTCTATGGCTATTTCAGTTTACCTTTTAAATTTAAAAATTGGTAGCTACCATACTGGATAGAACAAGAGAGTAGAAGTCTGTGCCAAAGAACCCTCATGTTTTTTGGGTTTCTCTTGCAGTTTCATGTCAGAACACCCTATACATTTGTCTGCCTGTGGGGTTTTTTTTTCTCTTACAGTGGTTGCACTTCTATGGTGTTGAGATAGCCAGTTAGTCCTGTCATCATTCAGTCCATGACATCCCACCTAAGGTTTATAATCTGACCACTCAGGAGCATTTCCCACTCGTACGGGCTGAGGAGAAATTGGATTGCATGGTCTCTGGGTTTGGTTGGAATATACGCTCAGCCAGTTTCTTTCTGTTTGAGCCTCTTGAATCTATAACCACATAACCTGCTTTTGGTTCCTCTGCACTTGAATCTAATAGCTCTGGCTAATTATCTTTTTGCTCCTCGTTTAGTGAAAGGGAAGTCCTGTGAGACCTGTTCTAAAGAACTTTGACCTGATATTCAAATGCTTTAGAAAAGCCTACTTTTTAGTTCTCTTTGTAGAGAAACTATAAGTACACAATAAATTTAAATCTGTACTATGATCAGAATGTCTAAAACCATATTCTGGTAACAGAAAGAACACACTTATTTTTTAAAATATGGATTTTTTTAAAATTAAAGATTTTATTTATTTTTAGAGAGAGGGGAAGGGAGAAAGAAAGAGAGGGAGAGAGACATCGACATACGAGAGGTACATTGATTAGTTGCCTTTCACCCACCCCAACTGGGGACCTACCTTGGCCTGCAACCCAGGCATGTGCCCTGCCTGGGAATTGAACCCGTGACCTTTCAGTTTGCAGGCGGGCACTCAATACACTGAGCCATACCAGCCAGGACAGAAAACATGTATTTTAAAAATAGAAAATAAATCATTTTAAGGAAGGTTCGTTTTTTTTCCCTTTTCTCCTTTGGCCATCACTTACAGATCAAGTTATTCTTGAGCTTCCATTTGCCCTTCTGCATTCGTTGTTTTTAGGACCATGGCCATTCAAGTAGCCCAGTCTTATTTCTGCTGTGTTAGCGAGTACATGTCAATATCATTTGATTACTAGTTTTTCTTTAAATTGACATTTGAGATTATTTCATTCTAAATAATATCTGTGACATTACTAGTTTGATGTATCAGTTTTTCCTAATATTAAAATAAATACATATACGTTAAAATTTAAAAAAACAAAACAAAACACTTTCCCACATACCATCTGAATTTGCAAAAGTTGTCCTGGTTTCTCTGGTCTCTGTTAGGAATCCCTGTAGAATTGGTCTATATTTGGCTGATGAAGTAAAAGCTGTATTATAGAAAAATTGGCTTTTGCTTCTTTACAGTAGTCTAAATTTCACTAAGTAAGTTTAGGAAATCTGAAAAGCTGTGTTTGTAATTGTTTTCTCTTTAAAACAAGACTGCATCTTTTACACTTTACACTTCTGGAAATAAACAGGTATTTCTCATTTTTTAACTTTCTGCCGCTCTGAATCCAGTTACAAGTTGTTTTCTCAGTGGTTCTTATGTAATTTAGCATATACCTTTAAACTTAAAAAATTAAAAACAATATCTTTTCACTTTTTTTCCTGCCTACATTAGCCTGTTAAGATGCTATGAGAAGTGACTCTTAATGTGTGAAAAATGCTCAACCTAATTCATGATAAGAAAATAAATCATAACTACACGGGGTATAGTTTGATATCTTACGTTGGTAAATGTGTATAGAAACAAGCAGTTTCAGGCATTGCTGGTAACAGTGTAAATTGGTACAAATGCTGTAAGGGCAATTTCTTAATATCCATCAAAATGATAATTTATGCCCTCATTGATCCATTTCTTCCAGGAATTTACCCAATAGATTTATTCATGTGCCTGTTTAATGACACAGAGGCAAGGCTATTATAGCATTATCCGTAATGGTAAAAGATTAGAAAGGACATAAATATTCACCAGTAGGAAACTGGATAAATAAATTATGGAATATCCAGTGAATGAAATATTAATTAGCCATAGAAAAGAACGAGGAAGTTTTTCGTATGTAGTTATGGAGAGGTCTAAGATGTAAGTGGTGAAAACAAAGGGCATAGTGATATGTCTAGTATTTCCATTATTTGTGCAAAAAAGAATACGTGTGTATGTGTATCCACTCACATACCTTTTTTATGTGCATAAAATTTTTCTGGAAGACTACACAAAACCTAATAACATCTGTTACTTTGGGAGGTGGGGACTGGGATGGGAGAAGGTGTTCACTGTATATGTTTACGCTTTTTGAACTTTGAATAATGTGAATATATTAACTATTCGGAAAAAATACATAAACGTGTGACGAGATTTTTTTGCTATGTTTACATTGTGAGTTAGAGCGATCCTGTACATTTCTATTACCTTTCTGGTCATCAGGAACTGACCTTTTCTTGGCTTTTTCTTTCTCTTGGATGAAATTTTTATGAAATACAGGTTGTAAATCTCCTTAGGGATTAATTTTATGTTATCCTTTAAACCACCTACTGTCTTCCACTACTTTTGTGCTAATTTTATTTCTGCCTACAGGTTCAACCTTACTGAAGTCGGTGTTATGATCTAAGAGACAGGATAGATCAAAGGGGGATAGAACCATTACTTAGATAAGTTCATACTGTAGCCAGTGACAGAAAGAACACTTTTAAAATTTGTTTTGTTTCCATTTTACTCGCTAAAGTGTCTTTAAACTGAAAAGAGTAAAGAGGCAATGTAGGTTTCTTCTTTGAGTAATAGCAGACCACGTGATTGGGATCAGTTCTCCCGCTGGAGGCAATTAGAAAATAATTGTAGAAATATAAACATCTGCTTGAAGATCTGGACAGCTAGCCAGGTAATGAAAGCTCACTAGGCCATGATCCATGTCAGGGCAGAAGTATAAAGGTAGAAGTCCAAGGTGGGAGTCCATTGTGGGGCTCCTTTCTCCTCTGAGGGCATACGTATGCTAGATTTCTGAGTCGGGAGACTGAACGACAAGGCCGTGAAAGTGTCTCTCTGGACTGAAGCAACACGGGTCGATGTTCAGGACCAGTCAAGCAGGGGAACCCTGGTGAATCCCCTTTCCTTTGGGTTAGACCATGAGAGGCCATGTTGTAGAAGTGGGGGTAAATTAGAGGCAGGCTATTGCAGGGACTGCAGCTCAGCTTCAGAAACATCTCAGTTCATATAGTTGGATTAAGGTGACTCCGGTTGCTTGTGCCCCAGGGTATGTGGAAGAAGCAAGGCAAATCTCTGAAGGATCATTGGTAGTCTTCAAATGATTTCTACAACAGTTTTGCAAGAACCATTTCTGCCATATAGCGGAATGACTAGATGCACGAGAAGAGACACTGTGAACAAAAATCAAATAACAGACAGTAAAAGTGGATTTATACAGGTACCAGATTCTGGAGTTACCATATACAGACTTAAAAATAATTGTATTTATTGCCCTGGCTGGTGTGGCTCAGTGGATTGAGTGCCAGCCTATGAACTGAAGGGTCACTGGTTCAATTCCCAGTTGGGGTACATGCCTGGGTTGTGGGCCAGCACTGAAAGCTGGATTATCTTTAAAATAGCGAAAGAAAATAACTTGATGTAAAATTTATTTTTTCAGTGAAGTTTACAAGAATGAAGATGAAATAAAGATATTTTCAAACAATCAAATACAGGCTTTATCACCATCAGACCTGCACTAGGGGAGTAACTAAATCTTTCAGGCAGAATCAGACTTATCCCAGATGAAAGGAAATTGCAATTTAATCTTACTCATTAACATAGATGCAAAAAGTCATCAGTAAAATATTAACAACTGAATCCAGCAATATGTATGACCAAGTTGAGTTTTTCCAGGAATGAAAAGTTATTTTAACATTAAAAAAAATCCATTGTAAACCACCCTTTTAGTACACTAGAGGATAAAAATGATCAGTTTAATAAATGCAGGAAAAACTGTTTGGTAAAATTTAACCTTCATTTATGATTCAAAACTTTTAGCAAACTAGGTATAAAATTAACTTCTTCATTATTGGATAAAACATATCTACAAAAAAAAAACCTTACAAGCAAGTTCAAACTTAATGATGAAATTTGAAAGTTTTTCTCTTAAGATTGGGAGTAAGACAAGGGTGCCCACTCTCACTACTTACTGTTTATTATTTTACTGGATATTCCAGCTAGTATAGTCAGGCAAGAAAAATAAAATATATGAGGGATGGAAAGATCTTGTTAAGTCTGTTGTTTGCAGATGATGACTATGTACATGGGAAATCCGGAACAACTTGCAGAGGATGGCTGTGCACCTGGAAGATCCAAAAAAAATGCAGGTAAATCACTAGAATTACTGGTGATGAATTTGGCCAGATTGCTGGATCCAGAGCCAATATGCAGAATTCCATTGCATTTGTAAATATCAGCAACAACATTTTTAAAAATTAAAATATTATTTACTATAGAGTAAAAAAATTAGGAATAAATTTTATAAAACATATTTAAACTTTTCTGCAGAAGAGTGTAATACTTAAAGAATATCTAAATAAATGGAAGAATGTATCATATTCTTAAATTGAAATGCTCAATATGTCAGTTCTCCCCAGCTTTACCTCTAGGTAAAATTCAATCCCAATAAAAATTCCAGCAGGGTTTTGGTGGGCTTTTTGGGTGTAATTTCACAAGCTGTTCTAAAATGTATGTAGAAGTGAAAGGCCACAAACAGCAAAGATGCTGGTAATAACAAGATGGAAAGATTTGTTCTATAAGGTATCAGGACTCATTTTAAAGCTTTATACAATAGTCTCATAGACTCTAGGAATAGGATAAAAGCTTAGAAATAGAATCCTTGATTTGCGACAAAGATTGTACAGTAGATTAGTGGGGGAAAAATGGTAAATGTTGCTGGAACAGCTGAATATCATAGAGGAAAGAGAGAAGGAAAGAAAAGAAACTTGATCCTTGTCCCACACAGTAAGTCAACTCTAGTTGGATTGTAGATCAAAATGTGAAAGGCAATACAATAACCTTTTAAATATAAATAACATAGGATAATATTATCTTGATCTTAATGTAGGGGAAGACATCTTAAATGGGATACATAAAGACTAATAAAAAGCCCTGGGTGGTGTGGCACAGTGGATTGAGCGTGGGCCTGTGAACCAAAGAGTCGCCGGTTCAATTCCCAGTCATGGCACGTGCCTCGGTTGTGGGCCAGGTACCCAGTGGGGAGTGGGGAGGTATGCAAGAGGAAACCACACATTGATGTTTTTCTCCCTCTTTCTCCCTCCCGTCCCCGCTCTCTAAAAATAAATAAATAAAATCTTTTTTTTAAAAGATTAATAAAAGAATAATGATAAATTTTGACTATTTTAAAATTAACTTTGGTTAATTGAAGAACCCCATTAAAAGAGGGAAAAGGTAAACCACAGAGTGGAAGCAGGTTAACAAACACATATAGTTGCCAAAGGTTTCTTTCCAAAACTCCTAAAATAGTAAAAAGACAATCCAGCTTTTGTCTTTTGTCTCAGAGGATGTCACAGTGCAGCTTTCTTCAGTCTTCCCTAGTCCAGGTTCACCTGATACCAGCCTCAACCGTGCCACTTAAATTTGACCTCATCAAAGCTGTGCACCAATGATGCACAGGTCCGGAAGTTGGTTCCAGGTCTGCCCTGGCCCCTGAGATCGGCTCCCTGGGTCTGCCTCCAAAACAGGTTGGTGATGACATAACCAAGGCAGCCAGTGGTTGGAAGGGGCTGAGAGTTACAGTGAAACTGACCATATAGAGAAGACAGGTCCACAGTGAGGTGTACCTTCTGCCTTGTCCTCATCATCAAAGCCCTGGAGGAACTGCCGAGAGACAGAAAGAAGCAGAAAAACGTTACATACTGTGGAGATTCAGTTCTGATGAGGTGGTCAGCGTTGCCAGATGAATGTGGTACCAACCTTCAACCAGAGAGCTCTGTGGAACCGTTAAAGGGATCCTGGGGACTGCCTCGTCTGTGAGCTGCAGTGTTGAGGATGGCTGCCACCCTCATGACATAGATGACATCAGCGGTGGGGTGGTGGAATGCCCATCTAGTTGAGAACTGTTAAATACAAAGGAAAATACTTCACTAAAGAATCATTCGACTAGTCTCTGGCCGGCTAGCTCAGTTGGTTAGAGCGTCATTCCCACATTGCCAAGGTTGTGGGTTTGATCCCTGATGAGGGCACATACGAGAATCAACCAATGAAAACATAAACAAGTGGAACAACAAGTAGATGTTTTTCTTTCTCTAAAATCAATAAATAAAAGTTAAAAATAAAAAGAATCATTTGAATAAAAAAATCCAATAGTAAAATAGGCAAGGGACTTGGTCAGGCACTTTACAAAAGAGGATTTCTAAATGGCAAGAAGTATGCTAAGTCGTCAGTGACATGCAAACTAAATGAGCATATGCCCACCAGAATGGCCCAGATAAAAAAGAATATGAGCAAGTATCGGAGCGTGCAGACTAATGGGAAAGCTCCGCAGTGCTAGCAGGAGCACGTAATTGACACAACCCCTTTGGGAAATAGTTTGGCATTACCTACCAAAGTTTATCATTCACATTTCTGTGATTTAACCATTCCATTCCCAGGTTTGTGTCCAACATTAAATGCAAGCACATGTGTAGCAAGAGACATGTGCAAGAGTGTTCACAGCAGCATTATCCGTAACAGCCCCCAATGAGAAATAACCCAAGTTTCATCAACAGTGTATTGATAAATTATGGCATTGTCATGGAGTTTATACAGCAGTGAAAATGAACTAACCCACACCAACATGGGTGAATGTTTCCAACAATGTTGAGTGAAAAAAGCTAGACTTAAAACATTCTGTATCATTTGCCTGTATACAGAGTTCAGAAAACAGGCAGAACAAAGTAACACCATTTAGAAATGCATATTTAGAACTATAAAGAAAAGCAAAGAAATGATTCCCTCCAGTCAGAGTAATGGTTAGGAGGAAGGGAGAGGCTAATGATTGGGAGGGTCATGGATGGGGCTTTTGGAGTGCTAGGAACACTCTATTTCTTGGCTTAGGCAGTAGTTATGTATCATAGGTGTTTGCCTCTGATAATTTGTTGATAGCACATTTTGTGTACTTTTCTGTGTGTTATATTTCACAGTAAAAGATTTAAAGAGTGTGTCACGTGGATATTAAGAGTGCTAGCTTTGGACTTGGCCTGCCTGAGTTCGTATCACTTCTGTTCCTCTTTGCAGGCCATCTAGGGCAAGTTACTTGATTTTGCTGAGCCACAATTTCTTAAATTATCAAAAGGAACTGATAGTAGTATCAACTTCAATGATTATGCAATTTAGAGAGGTTTCACTAAAAATTCAATGAGGCGATGCCTGCAAAATGCTAGAATTTGGCACATAGTAAGTGATCATTATGCCTTGGTTATACTTATAACAGAGATCAGAATAAAAATAAGATATTTAGCTTCTTTAAGTTCAGATTGCTGGATTCAGGCAAATTCTGTTCATGTATTTGGGTCAGAGTTCTTGGGTAGAGCCAACAGAAACTGATTCTGGCTGCAATAAAGAAAGGACTGTTGGAAGGATATAGGAGGCTCACTACATTGTTAGAAAAGGAAGGCCGAGTGGACACTAGAGGTTACGCGGCAACAGTGTGGTCAGGGCTCTTTGGTTGCCGTCAGGTGGATCCTGTCTCTCCTTAGCACCACTCCCATTTCAAATGCTTAGTGGGATGTATTAGGTCATGTGCCTGTTTCCTAACTTCTGGAGCTGAAGAAGGATCTTCCCTTCTGACTTCCATGGTGTACTATTTGCAAAGTCAGTCCTCCCCCAGGAGAAGAAAGTCGAGTACGTGAAAGTCGAGTTGACTACTTACGCCCAGGGTCCTACAAGAACCTGCAAATGTAATTGTGTCATCTTTGAGGAATGCCAGGGACTTGAAACGAACCTATTACCAGTTATCCTAAAGGGAAGAGAGATTAGAGTCCAGAATCTGCAAACCATTAAACTTGATACAGCTTCTCAGCAAAGTTCTAGAATATGTCATGGATGATTTGTGAACACTTAGTGAAGAAAATAAGGGTTACGAGGAGCCAGCCTGAGTGAGCATCTACAAATCTGTCCACCTGATTATTTTCTACTCAAGTCCTCTCTGCCTCAACTACCACTGTTAAGTCCTCACTGTCTCCCATGTGAACTTCGGCAGAGGCCTCCAGCAGAAGTTCACATTCATCCTGCCAGCAGCTGCCCATGGAATTCTACTAAAGAATAAAATGTGATCATGTCATTCCCTTGCTTAAAATTCTTCATCGCCTGTGGGGTAAAGGCCCTTCACAGTCTTCCCTGCTACACTGAAAGCTTTGTGAAGTCCAGACCTGTGTCTGCTTCAGCGTGTTATCTGCAGTCCCTGGTGTGGGGCCAGGCACTTACTTGACAGGAGTTTGATGAGTGTGTAGTTAAATTGATGGACCCTTGGCTCATCTCTACACTCATCTGTACACACTGAATTGGCATGGTGTTTTGCTTGTTTGTTTTACTCATGTTTCTTCTTTTGTTTTTAATCCTTACCCAAGAATATTTTTTATTACTAATTTTAGAGAAAGAGGAGGTGGAGGGGGCAGAGAGAGAGAGAGAAACAAACATACATTGATTGGTTGCTTCCCATATGTGCCCCAACGTGGGATCGAACCTGCAACCTAGGTATGTGCCCTGGCCAGGGATCAAATCTGCAACCCTTTTGGAGTACCAGAGGATGCTCCAACCAACTGAGCAACGTGGCCAGGGCATGTCTGTAGTGTTCTTGTGAGAACAAAACTGAACCTGAATCTAGTCAAGCCTCACGGTCAACACTGTTGATAGAATTTTCCTTGATGGTTAAAAATGTTTCTCTGCTGTCTAGTACAGTAGCCACTAGCAACTTGTGGATTTTGAGTACTTGAAATGTGGCTAGTGAGACCGGGGGACTGAGTTTAACATTTCATTTAACTTTAATTAACTTAAATTTAACCACATGTGCTAGTGGCTACTGTGCTAGCATCGTTCTAGATCTCTGACCATTTTACAGGGAATACAGGGCATAGAAGAATCTACTAAAGTGATGCCATGAAATTCGATCAGCTAAATTCAGAATATGGGGAAATCTGCAGGTCACATGATCTTATTTTTGTTTCAACAAATATATGAAAAACAATGGGGTGAAGATTGGTGTAGATTGAGACTTAAGATACATAGAAGCCAAATTTAGTGTGTGAACCTTATTTGCATCCCGATTGAAACGAACCAGCTGTTAGAAAAAAGACCTTTGAAACAAGTGGAGAAATTTGAACACAGAATTTTAAACGATGGTATGGACTTGCCAATTTTGTAGGCGTGATGATGACATTGTACCTATGTTGAAAGTCTTTTTCTTTGCAGATATATTCCAAATGGATATAGTGACGTCTGCGTGTGTGGTAGGCAGGTAGGGGATAGAGGAAACGAGAGGTAAGATGATGGGAAGATAGCTAATGGGTACATGAGTCTAGCCTGTAATTATGCTTATATACAAAATTTTCTAAAAAAACCATTTTTACACAGAAGTAAGTAATGTAATTAAAATATATGAAGGGAACAATTTACTCGAAATTCAGAGTAGGAGGAGATATGATTGGGAAGGGGCATTATGCAGGGACTCCTGAGGTACTAATAATTAACCTAGTTGGTGAGTATGCAGTTATTGGTATTATTACCATTTTTAGCTCTCTGTCTGCTCATGCAGTGTTCCCTACGTGTGATGTATTTCACAATAAAAATCACAGAGAACAGAAGGGAGCTGTGCAGGATCCAGTTGGAGGAAGCACAGCTGGACCTCGTGGGGATGAGGAAGTGTTCGGGAGGACTCTGCAGCTGTCTCCCTCCCGGCCCCACAGTCGCTTGTTTCCTCTCTCTGCTCGCGTGCATCGTTTTCCCGTCCCTGACAGTTGTCCTCTTGCGTAGTCATCTGCTTGGACGAGGCCTGTGAAGGCTTCTTCGAATGGCGGGCCCAATCCCTGACCTCACTGAGGCTCTTTGGTCTGTTTTGGTCTCTGATACCAACTCTAGATTCTGGGGAAGAGAATTGGACTGGCTTTTGGGCAGGTGTTCACCAAAACCAATAGATGAACTACGGCTAGTATAGTGCACCTTGGTTGCAGGGCCTCGCAGGGGAAGTTTTTAAGAAACTGTTGCAGATACCTCTAACATAATATCATTGTCTGTAATGGTGAGAGATTTGAAACAGTATCTAGCTCTAACAATAGAGGCTTGGGGATTGGTTAGAGAGATTCTGGTATAGCCTATAGGATAATACACAATCATTTTGATCCTGAAAAATGTTCATGAATAATGTTCAGTGATATTTGATGCATATCCTTTTAGAAATATATACATTTGTGCTGAGCCATAGAATGAGTGGAAACTATAAAACATTAATGAGTAATTAATGAAAGCTGTATTTTGGGGAATCCTGACCTCGTAGGTATTGTAGTTCAGCTGAGCAACCCATGGTACAGCATGTCCAGCCGGGCCTGTGGTCTCCATGCCCCACACAAAGCTGATGGCTGGGTGGGGGCAGTGTACTTATGTGCATGTCTGTGTATACTTATGAGTATGTAAATATATTTCTGAAAGGAAATGCACCAAAATGTTAACAGTGGTTATTTTTGGCTAGTGAGATTATAATTGTTGTTTTTGTTTTGTTTTTCCTTATTTGTATTTCCTGATTTTTTTCTACACTGAATAATGGATTATTTATATATTAAAGCCTGCAGGGATAAATGCAAAATATTTTCTTATCTATATACAAATAGCAGAGCACATATTAGTATAATTTCAAAAGTTAACTTGAAATAAATAATAGGGATATGTAAAGTCTTGTATTTAAGTTAAAAACTCAATTATCTTCTACAAATCTGTGTCAAAAATAGAACAGAAGAGAGACGAGGCTTATAATAAGCTTATTTTTGTAAGTCCTGGAGATCTTGGTTAACTTATTTAGGTCAACAGTGTAAGTTTTCAGTTAAGAAAAGTCGAGTGGCCTGTTAGGACATTATGTCAAGAAATATTGCGTCCTTACTAAGTAAGAGATTATTGTTTCAGTGTACTCTGCATAGATTCGAATGCATCTGAAAAGCTGCCTGTTTTAAGTCCTACCTTAAAATGGGACAAAGTGGAACAACTAAATGAGGCCAGTGGGGTCAGAGATCACCTAAGAGATGACTGAGAGAAGTGGAGGTGGTCAGCCAGCCTGGGAAGGAACGGGCAGGAAATGGGATAGCAGGCTGTGAATATTTGAAAGGATATTGAGGGGAGGAGTGACCGAATTGCAGAATTTATTAGGAAGCAGATTTTCCTTGGTCAGTGTAGGGAAGAACTTTCTGTTCTCCTTACTGCTCGCTGGAAGGGGCCTCTTCCCAGGGTGGCAGAGACTGGGGAGGACACATCTGCCCGTCATCTTGGACTCAGTGCTGTTGTTGAGATGTGTGAATTAAGCCTTGGTTCTTCCCCGTGCGTCTCCCCTTTACTCTCACAGCACTACCACACTCACAACTCTGGTACCAGAAGTGTGGGGTTTTCACCCACACCGAGCAATTCTGCAACTCCAGCTGGGCGTCTGTAATTGAACTCAGTTATGCCACTCTACCTGGAGGTCGGCGCCGTCCAGCCAGACGGCCTTCCACCCCCACTTCAGATGTCAGTGTGAACGTAGTAGGTCCCCAGGTTACCACAGCTTCTGTCCTGCTTGGCTACAAATTGACCCACCTCCCTGTTGGATTTGATGATGTGTTAGAACAGCCCACAGAACTCAGGGAAACATGTTTACCAGCTTATTAACCATTGTGGTAAAGGGTGCGGGGAACAGTCGGATGGAGATACAGAGGGAGAGGTCTGGGAGGGCCTGGAGCTCAGAAGCTTCCGTCTCCGTGGGGCTGGGGTGCGTTGCTCTCCCAGCATATGGAGGTGCTCACCGACTTGGAAGCTCTCCGAATCCTGTACTTTTGGATTTTTGTGGAGGCTTTATCACACGGGCACAATGGCAGATCATTAACTTCATTTCCAGCCCCCTCTCCTCTGCGGAGAATGGAGGGTGGGGCTGAAAGTTCCAAGCTTCTCCTTGCGGCTTGGTCTTTCCAGTGACCAGCCCCCTTCCAGGAGCCCACCCAGAGTCACCTCACAGCACAAAAGTCATTTGTATCACCCAAGAAATTCCTAGGGGTTTAGGTACTCTGTGTCAGCAAGCAGGGGCACAGAC
Source organism: Anoura caudifer (assembly GCA_004027475.1). Classification (NCBI taxonomy): domain Eukaryota; kingdom Metazoa; phylum Chordata; class Mammalia; order Chiroptera; family Phyllostomidae; genus Anoura; species Anoura caudifer. Next base: position 105,243 of record PVKU01005656.1, on the reverse strand, counting down.
CAAATGTTAGAACAAAAGATGCTCCTAGTACCCTTAACTTAGGAAATTATAAGGGTTTCGGGACTTTTGTGCAAGGAACCAGGGGCAAAGACTAATATATATATTTTCATCCTGGCTGGTGTGGCTCAGTTGGTTGGAGCGTCATCCCATAACCAAGAGGCTATGGGTTCGATTCCTGGGCAGGGCATATACCTAGGCTGCAGGTTTGATTCCTTGTCTGGGAGCATCCAGTAGGCAACCAGTCGATGCTTCTCTCTCACATTGATGTTTCTCTTTCTCCCTTCCTCTCTCTCTAAAAGCAATGGGAACAGTGTCCTCGGGTGAGGAGTATGTGTGCGCGCACGGGCACTGTTAGCTTACAAGAGAAAAATTGTGTGGCCTGAGCTCTTAGGCTTTTCTATCTGTGAGAGTGTGAATTCTCTGATAAAAAGAAAAATAGATCTTATTTACATAAAAAATGAGACTAGATTAAAATTGGATCACAAATATTTGCCTGTCATTTGCATTTTTGTGTTGCTACCAAACTCTGAAACTTTCAGGATTTGAGGTTTACTTCAGTAAGTTGTGTTTTGAATTAAGAAGTGAACTCTGGGCTTCAGTTTCTTGGTGTCTTAGCTAGAGGAAGTTAAACCAGGGGTTGTCTAAATATACACCGAACCATTTGGTTATCTGAGGGCTCAAGGAACGGCTAAGTGAATAAACCACAAAACTAAATGGCAGCTAACGGTTACCAGCCTGTCTGCCCGGGTTTGAGTCCTGTCTCTGTGCCACATTTTCCTTACCTGCAAAATGGCAGGGCAGTGCCAGCCGTAGGCTTACTGTAAGCTTGGGGACATAGCCCTCATTGTGCATTTCACCTGTATACTCCTTGAAGGCACCTCGCAGCATTCAGTAAGTCATTGGTGAATGAGCGAGTGAATGAAAGTACAAAAGTCTTTTACCCGATCCTGGATACAGTGATCTGAGCTTATTGATTATAGAGTTTGGCGCTGAACATTCTATACTTTGGCGCTGAATTCCAGTTCGTTTCATCCTACATCTCACTCTCCCTGTATTTTCTGCCTAATTTAACCACCCGCTTTCTGAGAAATAATGATTCTTCAATTAGGATTACTTCTGTGGGGACTTGTTTTGGAAAATGAATTGTTTTTTTATAAATGGGTTATGACTATTTGAGAATACTTGGATGTGATGATTTGAATAATTTATGTACTGGGCCTCCCAGAGTATAAAGTTATGCCCAGAATATTTTTGGAAAGGGAAAGTTGTTTGAAAGTGCCGGATCGATTTGTTTGTTTGCTTGTTTGTTTATTTATTTATTTATTTTCCCCATCCAAGGACATGCTCAGAGAGAGAAAGGGAGGGAGACAGAGAGGGAGAGAAGCATCGATGTGAGAGAGAAACATCGATCAGTTGCCTCTTGTATGCGCCACAACTGGGAATTGAGCCTGTGACCTTTGGGGTTGGGAAATGACGCTCCAACCAACCGAGTCCCACTGGCCAGGGCCTGCCAGGTTTTAAAAAACGGTGCAGGGTAACTATGATTGTGTTCCCTCCTAGATGTTGAACTTTTCTTCCCATGATTTTCTAGAGAAAGAAGATCTAGAAAACACCAGAGGCACCTCTCCAGTGGCTTCTGCCTCCGATCCAGAGCCCCATTCCTCACCGTACAGGTAGGGACGACAGCGGCTTTGGATAAAATGCTTCTAGAGCTTTTCTCTTCAGAGAGAAGGAATTGGCAAAAGAAGTGGGAAGCGACTTTAAGGGGGAAGACAGGTCGAAGTGAAGGATCTGAATGGTTTGCCATTAAATGATCAACCCTTAAGTGTATTTAGGGGCGACGTTAGATCTATTTCAAGTTATAAAATTTTCTTTTACTCTCAGAGAATAAAACTGTAACAAATAGTGTAGTGTCTTTACGTTCTCCTGAAGACTAGGTTCAAATGTGAAGATGTTTGAAGTAGATTGCAGGTGGACTTTCAGGAGAACATGTGTTTGATTTTTATTCGAAAAATGCACACACACACATTATTGGAGGCAGTTCCTTATTATGTAATTTTCAGATTAAACCATTATCATGACTTTCAAGTTATCATTCTTAAATTAACTTTCCTCTCCAGCCATCTCATTTCCCCACCATCAGTGATATCAGAGTGTGTAGGAGAAGGGAGAATTGTACTGAGCTCTAAGATGAGTAGACACATGAAATATTATGGAATAATTAATGAAAACTATTTCGAAGAACACTGAGCTAGTGGATATGATGGTCCCACTAATGAGGGAATAGTACAGTTCAGGCAGGACCTATAGTTTTCATGTCTCACACAAAATTGATAGTGGGAGAATGTCAAGATATTTTTAAAATCTGTTACTTCTTGAGTAGAAGTTCTTTCTTCTTATCTTTGTAAATGACATAAAATTCTTTTCCCCCAAATTCAGATGATGGAAGATAATGATTAATATAGTTGGTGATAATAATATAAGCCACACTTTATTAAATGTTTCTCTGTAGTAATGATAATAAAATTACTACTTTTTATTGAATATTTATATTTGCTTATATTATTCCAGGTGTTAAACTGTGTTATCTCATTTAATTCTCATAGCAACCCTCATTAAATAAGTATGCCTATTGTTTTTTAAGATGAGGAAACTGAAACAGTGAATTAAGTAATTTGCCCATTTACCCAGCTTTCAGTTTGCTTGACTCTGAAGCTTATAAGTAGCAGTAGAAGAATTCTCTCCTTAGAGCTACTGGGTTACTGTCTATAACACTCCTTCTGGAAGACACAGTCTCCCCAAGGCTTTGATTGCTTGAAACAATGTACGTTCTCATCAAATCCTGGAGGAGAACTTTCCCTCTTCCTGCCACCACCCTTTCTCTGTTGATCTAAAGGATCTTTGGGGGATGGGTTTGGGCACAGAACTGATTTTCCCCCCTAAGAATGAATATGCTTTAAAAAAAAAAAAAAGATTTTATTTATTTTTAGAGAGGGGGGAGAAAGAGAGGGAGAAACATCAATGTGTGGTTGCCTCTCATGTGGCCCCCACTGGCTCACAACCCAGGCATGTGCCCTGACTGGGAATCGAACCAGTGACCCTTTGGTTCACAGCCCACACTCAGTCCTCTGAGCTATACCAGCCAGGGCAGAATGAATACACTTTTTGACTGAGGATTATTCGTATAGAACATTCTCGGGAAAAGATTTAATTTTAAAGTTTTGTTTCTAAAATCTAGTATGTGAAGAAAAATCCAGCAATTGTGACGGTTAGTGCATGATGCTTAGCGCCGTATTTGTTTTGTGTATGTTGGAAACGGAAACGGCACAACTCTGTCTGTTCTAGTGAGGCTGGCCCCTCCCTTCGGAGCGGCGCCCGTTCCCGGTCAGCAGGCCCAGATGCCTTCCAGTGGGAGTTTTCCCTGTACGTGGTTCATCGTTGGCATCAAGTGATTTGCCGTTTATCTTTCCCAGAATACCCTTCACTGATACTTCAGAGCATAACATGCCAATGTGAATATTGAATTTTTGTGGCTGTTATTTGTCCTGTTTAAAATATTTTTCAGTAAGTAGAGCCATGTTTGTGCAAAGTGGCATGCACAAAGGCAATGAAGAGACTGAATTTTAGATGCCATATACGGCAAGGGCAGGCTAAAAATGGTCAGATTAGCTGTTGTATCTCACATTCCAAATATTCCTTTGGAATACTCCTTTGTTCCCAAACCAAGATTCATTTATTCATTCACTTGTTCAGCAGATAATGATCGGGTGTCAGCAGGTATTTATTGAGAGCCTCCTTTGTACCTCCCACTCTGCCAGGCCCTGGAGATGCCACAAATGAACAGGTGCATGGGAGGGGGGAATAAGGAGACTAAATGGGGAAAAATACAATAAAAAGAACAGAACCAATAAAGAAAAACAAAAATGAACAAGCAGTCCAGGTCCCTGGTCTCGTGGAGTTATATCCTAGTGAGAGAGGCAGACAGAAAAGTATGCATTGTATTTCAGAGACTCTAAGTTGCCATCAGCTGTAAGATGAACTATTTTATGTACCAGCAAGAAAGAAAAAAATGCCCAAGGTAGCCAGTCTCATAAGAGACCCTGCACACGGAGCTTCGGTTCAACAAAAGCCCACACCTTCAGGGAAAAGATAAGCAAGGAAAACGATCCCTCTGCATGGCAGAGGACAGCAAGGAAACGGGTGTGTCTGCACCGGGGCACCATGTGAGGGTGGAGCAAAACACGTCCTCCGAGGCTTGAGGGTCAGAGCCAGTTCATTTTCTGATGTTGCTCTGCCAGTGTGGTCTGAACAAAGCCCTGAAACAGAACCGTCAGTCGACTCCGCTGATAGCACTCACGAGCACCTGCAGAAGCTCACGCAGATCGCCTGCGGAAGGACTCGATGTCAGTCCAGGCTCGAGGCAGTTTGAAGACACCATCAGTCTGTAGGACATCCCATATTTCAGTTGTATTAAAATCTGAAAACAAATTTGCATCTTGCAGTCAACAAAATAAATGGTACCTGATATGCCAGGCAGTGATGAGTGCTGGGAAGGAAAGTGAAATGGGGGAAGGTGTAAAGAGAGATGGGGCCAGGGAGGGGAGAGCCTCCCGAAAGTCATGGCTGAGCAGAAACCTGAAGGAAGGAAGCCAGGAGGTAACTAGGGGAAGAGGATTTTAGACAGGTGGCAGCAGGTGCAAAAACCCTCAAGTGGGGGAGTGCTTGAACTGTTTGAGGATGCTGAAGAGATTCAGAGGTGCTCGTGCCTGGAGTGGACGAGGCAGGCGAGGTGAGATCCTTCAGGGAGAGATGGGGTCAGAGTGCACAGGGCGGTAGGGTTCCATGTGACAGGCTTGGCTGTAGGTACTGTGCAAACAGAGGGGGTAAGGCTAAGTTCTTGCCTTCAAGCTCACGTAGTAGGGAGACAGATGATAATAGCGTCAAGAAATAAAAGCGGACTGTAATTTCTGGCCTGGGGGATAAAATAGGCTCACACCAGAGATCAGTTTAGAGTTTACACAGGACAACCCAAGCAAACCCATAAAAATCAACAGTATTCCACGCTCCAATTGTCACAGTAACTCCTTCTTGTTTGCTCTGAGGTAGGTTGCAGTGACTTGGATATTCTGAGAGATAGCTCTGTTTTATCTAAAGAAGAGTTCATTTATAAGCTGGAAGTGTTTTTTCTTATTTGCGTTGAAAGAAAGAGAGAGAAAGAAACCAATGAAGTCCAAAGTAAGCCCTCTGTTTTCGAGGAAATGATGCCCTACAGCAGCACCTCTCAAACCTTTACACCCCGAAGAATTTTTACTTACGTGGGTTATATCTATCCGTGTTTGCTACATTAATTAAAACTGAAGGTTAAAAATTGTTGAGTCATTTAAAGAGAGCAATGACAAACTCATTACATGTTAATATAAATAACATGTTTTTAATGAAAAAGTTTTTTTAAAGTAACAGTAATTTAGTGAGAGATGTAAATTCTTTAAATGTCTGCCTTAACAAGAGGCGATTGGATTCTCAGATCGGCTGCTGCATTCGTTCTGTTGCAATGTCACATGTGGTCTCTGGAAAACTCCACTGTATACTCTTAAGAAGATGAAAATGAAAAAATACAAGTGATATTTTAGAATTATTTTGAACAAGTTTTGAGTTCAGACTCTTGCAGAAGAGCCTTATGGACAGGGGTCCGGACAAAACTTCAAAACTGCTGCCGCAGGGAATCCAGGCCCCCTTGGCTGGAAGGAGGTCCCCAGGAGTTCTGGGTGTTGTGTTCTGGTCCTGTCACTTCGAGCACTTTTTAGTTTCTCTGGAAGCCAGGGGAAACGGAAGAGGGCATAATTATTCCCTTGCTTCTTTAAAATCAACTACTCAAATAGATATGGTTTAAGCCATTGGGATAGTAGAGTAATGTGCTTAAACAGGAAAGAAGGTGATTACCTCTTAAAATTGCCCGGTGAGTTGGGTGCAGTATGGGATCCTGGTAGCCTGCCACAGGTAGTGTGTGACATGGAGATGCCGGGAGGCTGACTGCTCTTGGGATAGCTGGACAGGGATGTCCTTGCTAATTGGTTTGTTCTTCCTTTATTTGGTGAGCACTTCCTTTGCTTCTACCCGGTGACTGTGTGTGTGCTGGGAGTCTAACTCTTGTTGAAATTCTGTGTGGAACAGATGATGTGGGTCCCAGAGCGAGGAATAAAATCAGACCTTGCTGTCCCTCGCGGATGGACTGAGATGTGTGTTTACCATGGTTCTTGGAGCCTGGGATGTGGCCTCATCAGTCTGTGGGCCCTCATCTATGGTCACCACTTTACTGTGGGCTGGTTTAGCCCTGGGCAGTGGTCAGCTGAGTTGACAGAGACCCGATAGACCCGAATACCAGAGGAAAGCAGGGGTTGTAGGGTGTGTCCTTTGAGGGTGGTTTTATTTCTGAGTTTCTCCAGGTCTGTCGTGCCTTCTTTAAAAGAGCCCTTGAACTGACCTGCTGTCTTCCTCTGAGAGGCTGCAGATGGTATCTCCAGGGAAGGAGGATGCTACAGAAGATCCGCAGAAAGCAGCCAGTGCCTTGGAGGTTCAGGCCTTGGTGGGGCAGGAATTGCGGCCTGCAGATCAGGCCCCCGTCCTCAACAAGGTAGGAAGCACGTTCTCACTCTGTCTTTGAAAAGGAGGAAGTTATGGCACCAGAATTCAGATACACATGGATGGGCTGGGATTAGAAAGCACTGTGACAGTGGCTCATGGGATGCTCTTTGCTCTCTTTGGGCATCTCATTTTTAATTGTTTGGAGCATGATCATGTCTCTCTCCCACAGGGCCCGTCACCGTACTAGCACCCAATAGGTACCTATTTAAACAATGAAGCACCGAAATGAATGTTTTCATATTATCTAAAATCCCATCAGGGTGAGAAGGCTTAAACCATTGGGCTGTGTTTTAGTCTCACTTTTCTCGTGCTAGATCTACTCAGCATTTGTGTTAAAGGTTCCACATAAATGGCCCTGGCTGGTGTAGCTCAGTGGATTGAGTGCAGGCCTGGGAACCAAAGGATCGCGGTTCAATTCCCAGTCAGGGCACATGCCTGGGTTGCAGGCCAGTTCCCAGCAGGGGACGCATGAGAGGCAACCATACATTGATATTTCTCTCCCTCTCCCTCTCTCCTTCCCTTCCCCTCTAAAGATAAATAAATAAAATCTTAAAAAAATAAAGTAAAATAAAACTATTTTTTTAAAAAGATTCCACAGAAATGGTATCAGTAGCAGTGGTCTCTCTGCCATGGAAGAATGCGTTGTTTGTATCATTTTTAACATATATATTATAATAACAAATGGTAATAGTGCCAGTAAGGACAATGACAAACATTAGAATTACAATTGTATAATGAGTTAGAGTTTATAAAGCATCTTATCCACAATACTGCATTTACTCCTGAAAACAACACCGTGAGACAGGTACCATTGTGTCCCCATTTTACAGATAAGGAAACTGAGGCTTAGTGACTTTACTAAGACTATGTAGCTAATAAGCTACAAGCTAAATCCTTTGTTTAGCCTTCTGGAAAAGGAAGAACTCAAGCAAGTTCACAGTCTGATTCACTTCATTTAGCAGTGGAATTGAGAACTGAAAGACTTATTCTCCAGAAACAGATAGTGTAAGAATATAGTCTGGGAGGGTTGCAAAATTTCTTTCTTTCTTGCAAATACACTTCTAGTCTCTGAGCTGGACCACTGTCTCACTGATGTGCTCTCCCACGTTGGCAGTAGGTGTACTTCTTGAGTTGCCTGCCAGCTGTTTGGAGAAGGAGCAGAAAATTAAGGTGTAATACCATGAGGCAGAGGGATACTAATCTGAGTGATCTGAAGTGAGGCCCTCCAGGGAGAGATTGCAGGCTCCTGCCATGAGTTACCAAGGGCTTTGAGTATTGAATGGCATTTGTACTCTTCTGTGCAGGTTAGATGTCTGGCAGCAAATACACTGTTTATGTGCAAGTCCTGGGGCTGGTCTAAGGGGAAATTATAATTATTTATAGAACATGATAGTGGATGAGACAACCAACGGGAAAAGGCATCTAAGGTGAACTGTGAATGAGAGAGACAATAAGCTGGATTCTCTCTCTGAGGTGCTTTGGTGAATTGATTGACAGTGGTCTGGAAGTAACCTTTGGATGGGAACTGCAGCAGGAAGATTGGGCAGCAGAGTGGGAGTTGAGCTAAACCCTGGTGCAAGGGCTGTAAGGAATAAAGCTGCAGGGAGGCACTAGGCAGGCCAAGGGGAGACCAAGACATGGCCCGGAAACACTGCTGATGCAAAAGTCAGTAGCAAGCTTTGAAGATGTTTGTGGGCAAGGGTTTTATAAAGTGTCTTGATTGAGTAGGAAAGTTGATAAAGGTAGGAGAGAACAAGAAAGAATCTTTAAATTATGGAACATGTTGGTGGCATTAAAATAGAATTTACTAGCAACCTGTGCCTGGAGGAAAGAGAAGGAATGATGAGTAGCACATTAGGATAGAGTCAGGAAAGCAAGTGACAGGGCGGGGTAGGCAGCCTGCATTTGGAAAGAGGCTAGTCGGAATCTGCCTCTCCAATACGTCCTCTAACCGGGATTCTGTTGTGCAGATGGCCAAGTATCAAGCCCCGCAGAGGTCTGGGGACATCGTTGTGATCCAGTCTGAGCACCCAGGGGCTGTGGATGTTCTGTCAGCTGATTTGGAATCTGCAGACCTTCTCGGGGACCACAGGAGAGGTGAGCCCTGTGGGAGTACGGAAGGTGGTGGTTCTGTTCGCATCGGGAACTTAAAGAAAGGCAGGCAGCTCGATGGAAGGGACGCAGAAAGCAATTGTGATGGGAAGTGAAAAAGGAATCCAGGAGAAGTGACTGCGAAGGCCTCCCTGAGCAAAGTGCCGGGTGTGGCCGCCTTTCCTTGTGGCTTCTCAGTAACAAGCTGCCTGTCCTTTCAGTCTCCCCGTCTCTGATGGCTCCTCCGTGCGTCTGGACCTTTTCCAAGATGAAAGAATTCAAAAGCAAGCTGGGCAAAGAGAAGAACAGCTGTCTGGTGGTGAAGCGGGGTGAGGTGGTGACCATCCGGGTACCCACCCATCCGGAGGGGAAGCGTGTCTGCTGGGAGTTTGCGACTGACGACTATGACATTGGCTTTGGAGTTTATTTTGACTGGACCCCTGTAACCAGCACTGACATAACTGTGCAGGTCAGTGATTCCAGTGAGGATGAGGATGAAGATGAGGAAGAGGAGGAAGGGATTGAAGGTAAATTTAATTTTAATGTAGTTTGCAGTTTCCTTTCCAGGCTCCACCTAATATCTAGTGAGCACTTCCTGTGTTGTATCGGTCCTCCTCTTCCTCAGAGTGCAGGTGCGGAGTCCCTTTCAGCATCACCAGCTCAGCTGAGTGAAACAGGCCCAAGTCAGAGCCTCAGAGAACTTTCTGGTAGGATTGGTATTGATGCCTTAGTGGACAGCGGCTTTTCCTTTTACTCAGCACCTGCTGTTTCCCCAGCTCTCCCTGAGGGCAGGGAAATGGGCGGGTCAGCGCTGCTGTGCGGAGGCAGTGTTTTTCAGGTCACATGAAAACCTCAGGTTATTTTTTATTTTTCCCTTAGTTTTACGATATTGACATTTATCCTTGGCCTGGAACCAAACCGAATGATTATAGTTTGCTAGATGTACCCATTCTCAACTCCTCCCCGACCCTCACCAGATGGTCACAGCTGTTTACTCCTTTGTTCTATGCCTAGGGCAGTTTTAAGAGTAGTCTCTGGGCTCCATTCCAGTTCTTACTTGCAATACCTTCTCAGGATGGCCCGGAGGCATTTTGGGGCCGGTAGGTGATAAAAGAGTAGGTTCTAAGCATTAACTTTATTCTTTGATTTTCCTATGTTATCTTAAAATTAATTCCTTACTTGCTTCCTCATGGACAGGCAGGTCTGCAGGGGAATCTTAGGGTATTTAAGGAAGAGGAGAGCCTCGTATGTTACTTGCTGCTCTTTAGGAGGCCAAGTGGAAGTTCTAGGCACTCTGAACAGCAAGTTTGCCAGCATCTCCTACCATTAGCTAGTTCTGTCCCCTGTTGAATGAAAGGATGTGAGAATCTTCTCTTCTAAATGTCATTTTCTTTCCCTCAGAAATGTTCAGACACCTCTAGAGCTTGGTAGGCTCTGGCTCTGTAGGGTTAAACCCTTGTTTCTCAGTGGGGACATTACTGGGATTTGGGGTGGGGTGCCTGCTTGTTAAGCAGGTGCTGTCCTGATGTTTAGCATTGCTGGACCCTGGCATCACCCAGACATTCCTGTAGGAGGGCAGTAGCATCCGCCCTGGGTGAAAGCCACTAGTTCACCTGGTCCATTCTCTTACCTTTAGGTAGGACTTATGTGTACAGTCTCTAAACTCCTGTCCAAACACTCTGCCATTTTGCTCACGCAGGCCCTGTCCCAGTTGGAGATGTGGAGAGAGGCTCCAGGAGCTCCCTGCGGAGCCGCTATGGGGAGGTCATGCCTGTGTACCGGCGGGACAGCCACCGAGACGTGCAGGCAGGCAGCCACGACTACCCCGGTGAGGGCATCTACCTGCTCAAGTTTGACAACTCCTACTCCCTGCTGCGCAACAAGACTCTCTACTTCCATGTCTACTACACCAGCTGAAGACCCGTGGGCACCGGGCAGGCGGTGTTTGCTGGCTGGAGCAGGCTGCCAGCTGGTGCTTCTTGTTTTGGGTAGGCAAGAGCTTGAAGTTGAGCATGAGGCTCCTGACCCTCACGCCCTGCGTGGCATGCCTGACGTTGACCCCACATAGCTTCTGCCCCTTCTTGGCTTCTGCAGGTGGTGGTGTAGTGCCCCTCTTCTGTGGTCCATGACTCACGCTCTTCTTGCTTCAGACTCCAGCAGAATCCCTCTATGAAGGTGCCCATCAGGCAAAAGCCTAAAAGCAAGTTGAGCATTGTCTTTTAAAAATAGGCTCGTTTTGGTATAAGGTATATTATTCCAGTTGTGGCTCTCTCCTCTCCCAAAGCCTTTATTGCAGATGCATTCGGTGGTACCCACTCTCTTTTTAGAAGTGCTGGAAGAGGGGAAAACGCATTGTCCATGAAGGACCGAGTTTCTTGCCTGGAGAAGGGTCTGCCCAGCCTCTCAACCACTGCCATATTCCCGCCTGCTGGTTCTTCGTGGTCTCTAGCACAGGCTGGGAGCCCTCACTGCCTTGGAGGGGTGCGGCCAGTCCCGATGGTTCGCCTCTGCCTGTTTGCCTCTGCTTTTCCCTTTCCTAGGCCTGTGTCTTTGCCCTCACAGCAAGAACTTCCATGCAGTCTAAAGTGACGATCAGTGTAACTAGGGTCTTCTGGGAAGAAAGTTCGCCTCCATCACTTCCTGTTTCAGGAGGCTGTGTCCCTTACCAAGGGCACTGGTAGTTGGAGGGGAAAGGGTGGCAATTAGGTACTGGACTGATGCCAGAACCCACATCTTTGAAAGTCAGCTTTTACTAATTTTTTTTTTTTTTTTGCATAATCAAAGGTAGTAAAAAAAAAAACAAAACAGCACTCCAGATTCCCCACTGTGCTTTTGTTTCTGTAGAGTGGGAGTGTTATTTAGAAATTTTGCTTTGGAACCAATCAGACTTCCAAAATTCCTGTATTTAGGTTGCATCAAAGGCTTAAAGCTTTTGGTGTGCGGAGTCTCTTAGGAAAGATAATAATGAGCTTCACTGTTGGCTGCTGGTTGGAGTAGTTCTTTCCCAGGCCAGACCTCGCATTCCCCTGGCAGGGCCGTTCCCACTCGTAACCCTGAGGCCCTGGAGCGCCGTGGGGCGCTGCAGCCAGCGGCCACCAGAGTGGCAGGGTGGCAGGGCCTTAGGCTTTGAGGGGGCCACTGCGGTTGTCGTTGTCGGTGCTTCCTGGTTTCTTATTCCTTGTGTCAAGTGAGTCACTTCCTCAGACTTTTGAGAAATCGTTAGAATTATTTATTACTTTATTTATTTTTTTGGCACATTTCATTTTATCTTTGAAACGGCTTCCGTCTGTTAGAAGGCTTCTGTCTGCTCCGAGCCACTGAGGCCCCCTCTCCTGGGGAGTGCGTGTTTTAGGAGAAGCTGGGAAGTGATAATGTTCCATTCCTGCAGGTCAGTCCTGTGATGCTTCGGGAGGAATCTGCCCCTTCTGAGATGGATGATGCTAACCTACCCCAGCATCCCCTGTGAGGAATTCTAGGTTGTAAGAAAATCTGCCCATTTGCCCCAGGTTGAGGGCAGAGGACTTGACTAGACAGTCAGAGGTATCCTGCAATTCCAGGATGTCAAAGTCTTTTGCCTCCTCTGAGGAGTCGCCTTCTTCAGGAGGTTTCCTCTGCCTCACTCCTTCCCGTGTGAGTGCCTTGCCCCAGGCCTCTCCTCCGTGTAGGGTGGGAAACGGAAGAGCAGGGCTCCTCACAGTGGGTCTGTAGTGGCATCTGCGTCCGGAGCAAAGGCAGCACAGCCTGCTCCTTCCACCTCCCTGGGCGCAAAGCCCAGAGTAGGGGGGTGTGGTGCTCCGCCCTCGCCTCCGCCCTCTCCGAGCAGCATCACACCACCGTTGTTTTGTATTTGAGTACGTTTTGTAGAGGGTTACACTGGCCAACATTTATATACCTTGTAAGAAATTAGAAATGATTTTCTATACTCTGTTTGGGCAGCAAAAAGCCAACCTGCTCTGCATCAGCCCATCAGATAACTGAATAACCAACCGCTTTTCGTCACTAATGTTGAATGATGCCTTTGCTAACAGAATCTTTATAACATGATTTTCTACCGAGCTGCTCTCCGGTCAGCTAAAGCCTTGCTTGTTTTTCTGGCCTATTATTAACTTTGGACTTTCTCTTAAAATGGAGCTGCCAGGCCACAGCAAGCTCCCTGGATAACACTTACTGTTTATTTTTGCCGTGAGAGTCTCTGTATTTATTTTTTTTGGAATCCTGCTTCTGTTGCATCAGAGACGCCTAGGGACTTGTTCCCATCACCTTGGTGTGCCTCTTACTGCCCGGGCACTTTTGCGGTCCTGGACATTCCTGCATTTCATTCTCTACTGGTGTTTCACTAGCAGTCAGGGTTTCTCTGTCCCGTTTGCACAAAATAGCTAAAAGAAGGTATTTTTAAAAAGTCACTCGCTATTCCCATATTAAATTTCTGAAATTATTGAACTTTAGGGACAAAATATTATTTACTGAAGCATAGGTAGTTGCTAAGAATTTTACAGCCCAGCAAATCCTAAGAGGTAGCTATTTACTCAGTCTCTCCCTGTCCAAGTTTACAGAACCAAACAATAAAATGAAAATCATTTGTGTTTACCTTCACCCTGTCTCCCAGAGCACAAAAAAATATTAACAGTCGAAAGAAAGTACTTCACCGTAGGAGAGACACTAGAATTCCCTACACAAAGTGGCTGAGTCCTTACATTTTTTTCCATTTGTTTAGTTTTTGAATTGGTGCTTTCAGAAAGAAGATGTGTTTAAAGGGTTAATTTTTTTCCAACATTTTACTGTGAAATTTTTTCAGCATAGTTTTTAAAAGAAATATATAGTAAACATGTGTATACATATCACCATCTAGATTTTAAAATTATGAGCTGCTAATTTTCAAACAAAGATGATCCTACCACTCTTTTCCTTTCGGCAAGTGTCCAGTTAGAAGCTGTCCCCTGCACAGGTGTCAGCTGCCCTCGGTCAGGGAGCCCCTGGATCTTTGCAGGCCTGTTGTGTTCAGCAGGAGTTTCCACGGGAGGCGGTCCTCACGGAAGTGTTTCCTGGCCTCCATCTTTCAAACTCAAGCTGCGTTTCCCCTCTTCCTCAGACCCTAATTTCTGCGGTTTTCTTCTCCAGCACACCTGTGTTGGAGCGAGGGTGACTGTGAAGCTGCCATGGCAGGACTTTATTCTGATCTCTTCTGCTTTATGAGATATCCTCAGGACTCAAAACTCAAGCCTCAGACAGTGCGTAGCTTTATAATGGAAGTAGTAGCAACTAGGAATGAGTCCATTCTTGTTTTTTCATAATTGATTCATGCACTTTAAACATGCTTTTATCTGTTATTTAGGAAAGAAAATCTGAGACTTTAAAATGTGTGTATCATCCCCTATAAAATGCATGTGGGAGAATTAAATCTGCAAGCTCACTGTCTCACTTTGATCAGTGGGATTAGCTATTGTAAAACACACGCAAAATGTCCGGGTTGTGTTGATGAGCCTTCCCCAGTCCCTGTTGAAAGAATTAAGTGAAACCCAAACCCCAAAGCCTGTATTTTTATATTTATTTTTTAAACCACTTTTCTGTAAAAGGTTGCTTTTTAACCCCAACGTATGTGGCCCTAAGGCGCATTGTGAGTGATGCTCACATTGGCCTGAAAGACAGTTGTTGTAGGGGACGCTGCAGGAGTGCAGCAGGTCTGCGCGGCGCCAGGGCTGCCTCCTTAGACTGACTGTGAGGCATGAAGACGAGGAAATGCAGGGAAGAGAGAAAAGTTATCAGATGTGTCCTGGAATTTTGCTCATATCCTGATTTCGTTTAGTTCTTAATTTGCATTTCATTAGTTGGAAATTGTGCTTTAAGCCAGTAGCCTCACGGGTTCTCATTGTGCTTGTTCTAGAAATCCCAAACCCACTTTACTGCCTTTTCCAATAGGATCAACTTCAGAAGTAGTTTAGAGTAGGTCTCCTATGCTAAGTATAATCCTGGCCTGATGTTTGATTTCGTCTCTGTTTTCTGGGACTGCCGAGTCTAGTGCCATCAAAAAGATGGTGAGTTCAGAAAGAAGCTAGGCAGAGTTCCAGCTGTGTCCACTGCAACCTTGGTTGGTTTGACTGTGGCCAAGAAAGGGATGAAATAGGTCAGTTTTGACCAACACCATGGAAGAGCCTCAAGCTCTAAGTGTGTTTGTGAACAAACTGTGCCCCTGTGGGCTGACCTCCCCGGGAGGTGTAGGCATCACCATCTTCCTTAATCTGGGTGGGCTGGCCTCACGCATAGTAGTAAGTGGGAGAAACCAAATAGACACAGTTTGTTCTCCCTGTTCGAGCTTCCGTTTAAACTTCTCCTGAGTCTAAAAGATCCACATGACACTCTTTAGTCTCTTTCCATAGAACTCCTGAGTCTGCTAGAACAGGGAAGAGCACCATCCCTCTAGCATCTCAGAGGCTGAAAGAGTTGGAAAAGTGAGTTTCTCTCTGAAGGAAGGTAATTTCATGTTTGTTATTTTGAGGGGTAGCTTGTTAAGGGATTTAGGCTGTTCAGAGGGCAAGTCATCACATCGTTGTTTGTGCTCTGGGAGCCGTGATGCATGATTCTTTCGGGAGTGAGGAGGGTGTCTAAAACCAGTCACGGCCCAGCACTCCAGCCCATGCTGAGTGTCCACATGGCTGGTCCCAGTCTTCACACGCATGGGATCCTGTCCCTGGGGACCTCGTTTCCACACAGCTAGAGACACAGAGAGGACTGGCACCTTCCATTTCTTTCTGATGTCTTGATTGTCTCTGGTACTGTTTAGCGCTGACAGTGCGATATCCGAGGCCTCAGTTCACCTGATTAACCAGAATTAAGTAATAGTGATAAAATGGAGTAGGTAAAGCCGTCAGTCATGGTTGGAAGTAGGGCTTTGTTCTTTAAGCCCGAAGCCTCACTGGAAGGAGGGATTCTGACGCACAGTCCCATGTTGGGATACCTGGGTGACTCGTGTGTGACTGCAGTCAGAGCTCCTGTTAACCTGACCAGGTGGGTGAAGAGGGTGTGACAGTGCTGGACTGAGGGGGATGCTAAGTGCATAGAGTTGGCTCAGGAATAGAGCAAGCCCTCCATCTGTGGAGACTGTATTCTGTTACTGGCTGTAAGTGTAGTATCGGTGTGAGCTTGCAGCTCCTCAGCCCTCTCGGGGTCTGACTTCGGGGCCCACTAAAGGAACCAGTCTCCTGTGGGCAGTGACTTTATGTACTTCAAAGGAGAAGCCCCTGGGATGGGAGTTGGTTCCTGGCATCCTCTTTTCTGGGAATGGGGGCAGGCCCTTCTGCAAGGACTGCTTTGGCTCCGTTGGTACCTGCTTATGGTCCATGTCGCCGCTTTGCTGTCTGCCAGTCCAGCACCTGTGGATACTTATTTGACATCTACCCAGTTATTTATATAATGAGGTTAGGGCAAGATTCGGGACCCAAAGGATGAGAAAAACTTTGCCGTGGGGCCAGATTTCAGAAATCCTTGCTCCCTCTGTAGTGTTGCCTTGCCCCTGCCTGAGTCGAGACAGTCAGAGCCCCTCCTGCTGGAATCTCTCATCACTACACTCAGAAAACCCAATTAATTGCCTGAAGCCTTGATAGTGGGGTTTATTTATAAGTAGTCATTCCCTCAAAATCTAAGTCCAAAGGCAAGGCTCTGGCCTTGAAATTACTTCTAGTCCCGGCCGCTACTTTGAACATATGGGTTCTATTATGAGCATTTTGATTTCTTTTAGGCCCTAGGCATGTGGGTCGGAGCTAATTTCATGGCTCCTCTTCACTCGGAGAGCTGAGGAAAAGGCACCCCAGCAGTCTGGAAATTCAGACTCTTCAAGTCAAATTCCACAGCTTTGTGTCACTTTAAGTGGTTAGTTTGGGCTTATCTAGGGGTAAAATATCATATGTATGTGAAATGACTTTCAGGGGACCAAGTGTATTTTCTAAAAGTTCTGATATAGGGTCATGAACAATTTTAAAGTGTGGGCCTGAGCTATTATAGGGCATAGGGTTACAGAAGAGCCCTTAACTGGTGGTCACTTTAAGGAGTTCTCTTCCTGAACTCTCATCCTCACTTAGGTTAAAAATGCCTTGTCTGTGATTTTTTTTTAAATAAAGAATTTATTTATTTTTACAGAGAGGGGAAGGGAGGGGAGAAGAGAGAAACGTCGATACGTAAAAGCTGTATCGATCGGTTGCCTCTCGCGTGTCCCCAACCAGGGACCTGGCCCGCAGCCCAGGCATGTGCCCTGGCCAGGAATCAAACTGGCAACATTTGCTTTGCGGGATAACACCCAGCTCACTGAGCCACACCAGTCATGTTATTGTTGACTTTTAGGTTCAGGCAAGAATAATCTGAAAAACATTATCTTAATTTCTTTTCTTATGTCCTAAATAGTACATTTAACTAAGAAATTCCATATCAAAAACTCCACTGATATCCCTTTCTGAGATTATCGTCCCATAAATGAAAATATTTTTTTTGTTTAATCAAGTTGAATTATTGCCAATTAGCCATGTACCCATGTTTCCTTAATAATGGGATGTTTTTTGAAATTCCCAGAAGAAAGCTGCTTCGTAATCAGAGCGATGGGTTATGAGAAAGCTGTTTGAATAAGGATAATTGGGATAGAGGAGACGCTTGAAGATTTCCTAAACTACTGTATGCCATACAGCTAATTTCTGAAAGGCCTGTGTGGGTGCCATGCACCGAGCTGTGTCCATCAGTTGAAAGACTAGCACGTTTTGTTGGGAAATATTTAAGCAGTGGGCAACCCCAAAGGCATTTTCCTTTGTTCTCTATCCTGTATTGACACTGACATTACAAAAAGGGGTCTGGAAGGGAAACAGTCTTTTATTTAAAACACAGACATTTCATTTAAAATATTTTAGCCAATCACTTATTACAGCCAACTTGTTTCACATGTCCTGTCATGAGAAATGCTGTCAGCATCTCCTGTGATTTCTGAGAGCTCTGTACCAAATTGTTATTTAACCATTGTGTCCTGCTGCGTGGTTTTTCCTTTAAAATACCGTATTTCACCACCCTGTAGCACTGGGTGCGTTGCTGTGATACACAGATGGTCCTGAGCTATGGTTCTTTATATAGCTCGGTTCTGGTGTTTTTATATCATGTAACAGTTTTGTGATGCTTTTGTGCATTCTTTGTCTTCTCTTCCGAGTTTTGCAATCTGTCATAAATAAACTTTTTCACTCTGCACCTGAAACATTTGAGTTGTATCTTAACCTAATTTACATATAAAATTTTTATTCCTCTCTCCTCGACATCTTAAAAGGAAAGGTATTCTCTAAATTTAATCTATTGAGGTTATACATATTAAGAAAAATTGACAATTAGGAAAAGTTGAGAATGAGATTAATGATAGATCTTTCCTCTGTATTAAGATTCATGGCAGAGTATTATGAACTGGGAGCTGAGTTTAGCCCAAGAGCAAAAAACTGGGTTTAGAGTAATGCTTACTAAATAGAGCATTGTTGAGTTTTGCCAGTATTGAGTCCCCAGTGATGCCCATTTTCCAATGAATTTACTTGCTGTGTTCAAATTTGGAACTCGTACTTTGGACACCAGGGTAATCATTAACTCAGCCTGGGCGATGCTAACGTAGCCTGTTTGCATTTACCAAAGTGACACCGTAAGTAGCTTTGACGTCGCCTCCAGTGCGGCCTCTGCACGTCCCCGGAGTCTGTTTCCGAATGAGAAGGACTCACATGTGAACAGGGCAGGGTGCCATGTAAACACTTTCTTCAGTGATATCTGTGGTTCCAAGGTGAGCCTGGTAGGTCTGTCTCTGCTTTTCTTTGCAACATATTTTAGAGGCTGTTGTATAAAAGAGGAAGAGATCTGAAATAATTGTGAGTGAAATGATACACCACAACCAATAATGAAAAGCCCAGCCAGACTATGAATGTAGCTAGCGATCCTTACTGAGTTATGTCTGGGTGTGCCGATACATCACTGCTAACATGTAACATACTGAAGGTTCTTTCTTAATTTTTAATGGCACTCATATCTGTCATCTCATTGGCCCTGACATAGTTCAGGGTTGCATAAGGCAGCTCACACAATGCAGCTCTTGACATTCAGCCCGATGTTCTTTAACTCATGAGATTCTGGTGAATCTCAGCAGCCATCTTACTCCAGGTAGTATCCCAAAGTGTAATGTTGCCTGCTGGGACCTTAGAATCAAGAGCTAAATAAGTTGTGTTTAAAGTTAGGAGGAGCCAACAAAATGCACACTTATCTTATGAATATGTATATCCACCTGTTTGTCTAATAAGTTTACTGTTTTCCTTAATGGATATGTAAAATTGCTTTGGAACAAAATCCTGTATTTTTTGCTTTGTTCTCAAGTCCTTCCTGCTTTCATCCTTCTAAAGTATTTTCCAGGACTACTTCCACCTAATTACCAGGGTCAGGCCACTCCAATCTGTTCCTCGTCCTCTGTGCCTCTCGCATACCAGGATCAGGTGCCTGCTGATTGTTCTCCACAGATCTAACAACTGATGTGGAAATGAGGAAGGACTTGACCTTTACCACTCAGCCTTTGGAGAGAAGTCCCTACTGGAGGAAAGTATGTCCTAAATAGATGATGGTTTTGCATTGAGAGACACATCGACTCCTGAATGTAAGAATTTATTTGCAGACTGGAAGGAGGCACAGAGGAGGCAATCTTCAAAACCCTTTATAGAAGCTTAATTATTGCTAAGCCTTGGAGCAGTTTGGTCTGACCTCTAGAGAAAAGTCTATGTACTTCGAGAAATATCTGCTCCTTCATGATCTTCCTGGGCCCCTGAAAGAGGAGAGAGACATTCCAGGAGGCCACCGACAGTGGCATAGGAAGGATATCTTTAGTTTAACACACGTTTACGGAGCGCGGCTGGTCACCGTGCTCGGTGCTTGGGTACCAGCGGGGAGAGGAACGCAACCCTAGAGGAGCAAGGGGGAACTGCCCTTCTGCAGAGATGGTATAGAAAGGCCGCTCTCTCTTCCTCCCTAAAGCACACCTGCAGACTCCAGGACTTGAGGATAGGGTTCTGCTCTCTCCCTGTAGCCCGCCCCAGGTCCCTCTCCTCCCTGACGATGACTTGGACTCCAGGGAGGCCCTAGGGCTGGGAACGCACAATAGTCTCACTCCGACTGGAAACTGCAGGCCCAGGGCAGACAGACTGTTCTCCCTTCTCATTAGCTGTGGTCATTCAGTGAAGCCACCACCTGTGCTCGCCCCTCAGGCCCCCTGCTCCCCCAACACACTCCTTTGCCATCCTTCAGTTGACCCTGAGCCGGTGGCTCCCTGGGCCTGCCTTCCCTCCGCAGCCCTCCCAATTCCATCTCCCCAGTTCCCTGCACTTCCTCCCACCCCAGCCCCCGAAACCCACAGAGAAGTTGTTGCAGGGCCTTGAGAGCGGAGTCAGTCCAGGGTTGGGCCTCTCCTCTGTTCTAGGTAAAGGTGGCAGCAAGGACGGTCCCAGCCCTGGCTTTGAGACCAGCTCGTGTTGCTTTGGACTGAGCGGGTGGAGAGCCCCTGCTGAGGCTTAGGTTCCAGCTTTAAAATACAAAACTCTTTACAAAAGCATCAAGACAAGCAGGGGGACTGCATTTGAAAACCAGGAAGCTTTGGTCGGTCACCGCCTCTGGGCAGCACAGGTAATCTGTGTGGGAATGCTTGCCAGAACCCCGGACTTGCCAGGCAAGTCACCTCAGAGGAGCCCAGAGTGAATTTCTGTGGCTTGGATACCTTTTTGCTTTTGTGCAGAAGGACAGGTTTGTCTGGGTTTGGGGAAAACCAATGAGAAAAGAGGGCCTCAGAAATGTCATGGGCTCCAAGGATCTCCGCTGAGTCCAGATGAAAAGTCACAGCATTTGTCCCCACCCTCCCCACCCATGCAGGGCTGACTTTCGTGTTTCATTTGACGCCTACCAGGAAGCTCCCGTTGAACAGGTGGACCTGAACTGTGGGGACTACGGGGAAAATACATAGTCAGTTTGTGCATTTGACGAGGACGGTTTCTAAGTGTTTGATAACGTAGCTGTGTGACCTCTTTACCTGATTTAGATTTCTTTGAAATCCATTAAGCTTTTGCCATCAAGATTAGGATGGCTAATGGAGCCACAGATTAAACCAGTTAATATTTTGACACTGCTGGGAAAGAGACCCGGGTTGAAAATATGTCTGTTCTTGGAAGTCACCTTGGACCAGACAAGCAGACCAGCAACAGACCCACAAGGAGTGGTAGCATTAGAGCAGCTGGTTAAGTTTCCAGGAGTAAGCAGAGGGACATAAGCTCAGTGAGAGCAGGGGCCACGTCTGCTACATTGCCAGTCAGGTACCCACACATCCCAGCTCCTAGTCCGTGGGGGCCACCTGAGGGGCTCACTGCATGCTGCTGGCCCGGATGGAGGGGGTGTAAGTCCATTACTAGCAGGAGTAGGACCGACACGAGATTGTTTTCTTCCAGGAAAAATCCCGGGGCACCCCCTCATTACACCTAGTTCTCTCTAGAATCATTCAGGATAGGGGGAGTGATCTCAGGTTTCTTTCCGTACCTTGCCCTAGATGTGGATTCTCTCTCTTGCCCTCACTCCCCAGAAGTTTCTTGGGCTCCTGTTACCTGGGGATGAGACTAGGAGGAAGAAAGGGTGGGGAACCTTTTTACCTCAGTGGTGTTGGAAATCGTTTCAGATCGTTTGGGCTCCCAAAGGCCTGTTGGTGAAAGGCAGAGCCAGCTGCCTCCTTAATCCCTGGGACGTGACAGCAGCACCCCATCTGGCCCAGCCGAGCCCCCGAGGCTTGCCTGCTGCTCCCTGGTCTCTCCAGGCCCAGGGAGGCACACCGCTGTGGGGCGTGCAGGAACACAGCCTCAGGGTGGGGCTGCCCTCCTTCCCCCAGTTCATTCCGCCTTTACAGTCCGCAGGAGTCCCCATCACCTATTTCAGATGCCCAAATCAGGTGATGACTGCAGATAACCAGGCCGAGATTAGTCTCATGTCTCAAGTAAAGGTTTCTTGGAGAGAGCTCAGCTGAGCCCTATCCAGCCAGGCAAGTTTGGAGTAACCCGAGCAAAGGTTCCAGACAGCAGCAGGTAGGACAGGAGGTACCACTGAGTCTCCTCGTCGTTGCTGTGTTTTAACTACTTTCCTGTTTCACTCTCTGCCTCTATCAGGACAGACTCACCTCAGGAACTACAGTGGCTCACTTTGGTCATTCTAGAGCCTGGAACCCAGGTTGTCTAACAGAGAAGGAGAGGCCACAAAGGAGCCCAGGAAGCAGAGGGAGAACTAGAGGGCGCGGGGTCAGGGCTGAGAAGGGACTCAGGGCGCAGAAAGGTGGGTTCCATCTGAACCAGACGCACAGACCTTTAATTTCCTGTTTAACCCTCAGCCATGCAGGGGAAATGCAATCTCAGGTATAGGACACTAAGGCCATCTTGTTTCACTCCCATAAGGGACCCAGTCTCCCTACATCCCTGCCACGCTGTGATCCTGGTTCCAGTCGAATACGGCCAGGCATGGGAACCAAAGGTGAACTGTCACCTGGTCGGTCACCTGAGCTGGTCTGGCCAGTAGCAGTTCATGCTGCCTAAGGCTGAGGCTTCCTCCAGTTCCCCGACCATTCCTTCGTGGCTGGACTCTCCGTGCCTCGTCCTGCTGCCTCTGAAGATGAGGGACTAGGCTGGAGGGCCCATTTCCCTCCCGGAGCTGGAGCGGAACTCCCAGCAGCGGTACCCTTCCTAGCCCCGGGAGCTCATCTGGTCACCAAACACTTTCTTGCCAGCCTCTCATTTCTCTTCTCTTCTGGATCTTGTCTGATTCTCAGGCAATCTGTTGGGCTTAGGTCTCAGGGACCAGGCCTGTTGCAGCATGGGCAGGGGCAGGCTGACTTCCTCTCCTGGTCCAGCAACGGGGGAATTCCAGCTAGAAAGACTGTCTCCTGGCACTGCCTTAATTGAAAACTGAACATCTCACCTATAACAACCCGGAGGCCCGAGCTTCAGCTGAATTATCAGGTGGCAGTGTGGGCATTCTTTGGGGTCAGGGACAGTGGAAGGGACGGGAAGAGGCACACAGACTTCCTTATGGCTCTCTGGTAAACGTGCTAGGCATTTAGTCCACGTGTTCACTCCACCTTAATGACCGCACCCTGCTATAGGTAGCAGGTAATGTCCCTGCCTCCCTCCCTCCTCCCTCCCAGCATCCCCCACCCCACCCTGACCACTTTTATTTTTTTAAATCCTCACTCGAGGATACATTTTTTATTACTTTTAGAGAGAGAGAAAGGGGGTTGGGGGGAGAGAGAAAAACATTGATCAGCTGTTCCCATAAGCACAGCCTGACTGGGGATCAAACCCATAACCTAGGCATGTGCCTGGACCAGGAATCGAACCCGCAACCTTTTGGTGTATGGGATGATGCTCCAATGAACTGAGCCACCCAATCATGGCCACCTTGATCACTTTTGACAGATGAAGGGACAAAGGCAGAAAGAGGTTCAGTGCAAAGGCAGATCCAGGGCTAGAGTTCAAGTTCAGGGGCTAGGAGTACAAGTCTCCTGCTTCTTCTCTTAGGGCTTGCTCATTTCCAGGCCTGGTCAGCCCACCCAGCTTCTGCTCCTGCACTGGTGGTGCATGGTCTGAGAGCTAGGCCCTCAGTTCGGGGGGCGTGTCTGGCTGCCGGCAGGGGTGAGACACTTGGAAGGCCTCCAAGGCCAGCAGTGACTTGTTGATTCGGCTGATGGTAGGGTAGGGAGTGAGGTCCACCTTGAACCTGTGGCAGAGAAACACCCACCTCAGCCAAGGTGTGCAAGGGCACAGGGAGACTGCCCTGCGGGCGGTGAGGGGAGCACAGAGGCAGGGCTGGAGGAGGCCCTGGGGCGGGCCAGGGAAGAGCTAGGAGGGTGGCCCTGCCAGGCGGGAGGCCTTCTTCACAGGTAGCTCTTTGGGGATGGGTAGCTCTTGGACCGTACCGTCTGGTGTCTCTGTTGCCTACTGCTCCTACTCCAAGCAATGGCTATTTATTGAGAACTTGCCACGTGTAAGACACAGTGCTAGATATTTATATATGCAAATTATCTCTCCACCATGTCATAAGCTTCCTGGGGACAGTGAATGTGTCACACACTTCCGTACCCTGAAGGGAGCCTAACAGTGCCTTTCGCAGAGGTTCTCATTCCTGCCTTCCTGAAGGGCTGCTGGAGGGAAGCAGAGGCAGAGCTCACTGCAGGGCACAGCCGCACCACGTCTGGGGTAGCAGGCTCTTGGGGTGGTTTCTTCTAGGGGTGTCCTCCAGCTGAGCCACCTCTCCTCAGGAGCAGGGTCTGGAGTTGGGCGTGAATACCTCCGCCCTGTCTCTTCCAGACCACAGTGGCTGGTGTGGCCCGGCACAGGGGCCAGCCTGGGAGAGTCTCTACATGAGATGCTACCCGAGTCGCTGAAGTGGGGGGAGGAGGGCATTTTGTGGGAGCAGGTTAGGCATTTTGAGCAGAGGAGCCAGGGGAAGGTGGCAGAGTTCTCTCTTACCTTTCGGCATTTGCCACCTGAGGCACTAAGCAGAGGTCAGCCATGGACACCTGAAAGAGCATTGGGTGTGTCCGTATCAGGATGTGCAGCCCAGCCTCACAGGCTGGGCGTGTAATTGATTGATAGTACTGGGTGGCCAGCCCGATGTTCCCATTTGCTTCTGGCTCTTCTATCCATCCCTGTTGCCCCATTCCCCTCCTTGTCTCCCCTGGGCCTGTCTGGGTCTGTCCCCAAGAGCTGAGGGTGTCTCGCAGGCTATGCTCCAGTTGCCCTGACAACCAACCCTGTGGGTGGCCAGAGGAGGTTTGATTGCCTCAGTGGTAATACTGTGCGGGGTAAGAAAGACCACCACAGGCCCTTAGCGAGGGCTCCCTGAGGGGTGGGAGTGGGGGCCCTGGCACCAGAATTAGCACAGGGCCAGGGCCTCAGCCTGTAGGAGTCAAGGGCACCTGAGCCCTAGAGTCTTTGAATAGGGAGGAAAGGCAGATGTCATCTAGACTAACCCCCTGGTTGATGCCTATACCACCACCTCAGCTCGGAGATGAGGCCTTCAGCTTGACCACCTTCAGGAATGAGGCTCACTTCCTGCGGAGGCAGCTGACTAGGAAGGAGCAGTGGGGCTTCCCATGAGCTACCTTCTGCTCGCACAGAGTGGACGACCTTGGTCCCTTCTCCTCCCCTCCCCCCACGCCTTCTCAGGAAGCTCTCTGAGCTGAGCCCACGCTGGGGTGGAGGGAGATGACTGAGCCTGAGTGGGAGGGGTTGGGCAGGAGGCCGGAGGCCACTGTGGGCAGGCCTGGGAGGGCTTACCTCGTCTCCCACACAGTACTTCCCCACCGTGCTCTGCAGGATCTGCTCCAAAGCTGTGGGGGACCACAGGAATACTCTGACTCTGGGCACAGTGAGGGGAGACGGGCCTTCCTGGTACTGAAATGGGTGGCTATCTGAGGGACAGGCTGGGGCACGTGTGCAGGAGAGAATATGGCAGCCAGATCTAGAGGAAGTTGACAGAGACGTGGGATTGACACTGACAGGCTGGCGCTTTGCTGGCCTTGGCCTTCCAGCTGGAGGGGGCAGTGAAGAGCAGAGGCTGGGCCATCCAGCTCCAAGGGGCCTCAAGTACTGAGGTTCCCAGAGGTGGAAGCTGGGTTTGGATGCCACCCTGCCCACCGCCTCCTCAGCCCTGCCCACTCCCCCTCCACACCACTGTCAAGATCAAGAGCCTGGAAAGCGTTTTCAGATGCTCAGGGCGATGGGCATTGGGGCCATTTCTCTGAGCGGTCACCTCGGGGCAGCTCGCAGGAGTAAGGACTCACCACTAAAGCTGGAACTGATGATCTTCTGGGCCCAGGTCAGCTGGTTCTCCCGTCCCACTTGCTTCAGGACAGACAGGTTCTGTGCAGCCCAAGGAAAATCTGCAATTGGTTTTGGGAGCCAGGCTGGGCTTGCTCAGCCACGCCCCCTCAGGGAAGATCAGTTTCCCTCTTCTCTTTGCACTTCCCCCAGGCTGCAGGAGCCTCCTCCCATCAGGGCCCTGAGGCTAAGGGGAGGCTTCGAACTCAGCAGCCACCTTCTCAGGCTGCCCCAGTGGCCCTGTAGTCTGGAAGCCTGTGACTCTGGCAGAGATCTGCAAGGGCAGGGGCACCAGACACTGCCAGGCAGTGATGATGGGTGTGGCCGTAAGCCAAGGCCTCTCCCTCACATCCCTTTTCCTTACGTGGTCCCTTGTGAGGAGTGGGAGTGCAATACAGCAGGTGAGGGTGGGTGGTGGGAGGCAAGACGGGGAAGGCACGTAGGACTGGCTTCAGTTTTGAGGATGACTCTCTGCTACAACCTCCTTTGTTACCAAAAACAAACTGACATGGGGGAGGGGGACACAGGTGCACAGCTCCTGGTCCTGGCTCTGGTCCTTGCTTTATCTTAGCAGAGTGACTGCACACTGACTCCATCTTCCTGGGACTATTCCCTCATTTGCAAAGTCAGGCGTTAGCTCAGATGATTGTTTTATTACAATCATATTTTTAAAAATAATTCAGTGATAACTTTATGAAAAATAAAAATCTTACCGAAATCCCAGTCTGTGATAGAGAACAGATGAATAGGAGGCTGCTCTGGCTAATGAAAGGTGGGAGGCCTGGACCTGTGCTGCTCAGGTACTCCCTTCACCTGGCCCTTTCCCCCTCCAGCACCTCTGGATGCATCCCTGGAAACCCAGGGCTTCTGGGAAAGGGCTGGGGACCCAGCAGAGTGGAGGATTTCTGGGATCCCACCCCTTCCCCCTGCCCCACCATGTGACTTCGGTCTAAGTCCTTGGCAGTCCCTCCCCATCCTTCTGCCACCCTCACATCCTAGCTGGGCACCTCACTGTGGGTTCCCCATAGTTAGTGTGCGAGTGTGAGGGTGCACAAGTGCCACACCTGCAGGGGCTGGATGCCGCTGGCGATGAGGTCGGAAATCATGCGCACGAAGACCCTCTTCTTTGGGTCCTGAGGCAGGAGTCGTGGAGTGGGCCGAGTCTCTTCCAGGTACTCGATGATGGCCAGCTGTCCAGACGGAGCAGTGAGGGGAGCCCAGAGGGGGCCCAGGGCCCCTGGGCCACAGGCGACAGGGTCTGCAAACTCTCCCCTCCTTGCCCTACTCAGTTCGAACCCCATGAAGCCAAGAGGCTCCCCAGGGCAGACAAGCTCTTTTTGGACCTTTATCCTGCAAAACTTCATCCCCCATATGCTCGAGTCTCCCTTCACTTCCCAAAGCAACCAAACACCCTTCCTCCCTCAGATTGAGATTTATTGTGTCCCTACCAAGAGCTGGGTGCCTCAGCCATACTGAGACAAGGAAGAGCCATGAGGTTCTCTCCTGCAGGGCACCATCCCACGCGGGGCCTCCCAAGCCCTGCACTCACTGACTGACTGATGGTGATGCCATCGATCTTCAGGGCTGGCACCTGCTTCATGGGATTCAGTGCCTGGAATTCTTCAGAGAACTGTGGACAGAGGGCCCTGGTGGGTTGGGTGGCCTGGCCTGAGTTGGCTAGAGCAGAACCAGGCAAGGAGGAAGGCCCTGGGCCTGCTGCCTAGCCCTGCACCTCCCTCCCCTGGGGAGGGCCCCGACTCCAGGCCCAAGGCAATGCCTAGTGATCTGGGCAGTACCCATCCTCCAGTGGCTGCTGAGCTACAGGCTTCATACCCTGTCATTGGCCACCAAAGTACATCCGGAGGGCCCAGCATGGGGCAAGGACCCACTCGCTACCCACCCTCCTGGGGTCAGGCACTGAGAGGCCAGGCTGTGGTCTGGAGCCTGAAGCCTGGGTCCTTCCCATGGCTCCTCTTGCTGCACAGCTTGCCACCTGTTCCCACGAGAGAGCGCCAGCAGCCTCCTGTGCCAGGGGACCTCATGGGATGGTCTGCACCCCCCGATAAGCTTCTCTCCAAGGCCTCCGACTCCTACACTGTGGCCTGTGAGCAGCCTCCTTACCTGGAGGCCCCCATCCTTTATGAGATCGATGGGCGCTGTTTCATAGTCGATGCCCTTCAAGGCCAGAGCTAGGAGAGAAAGCAGACAGCAGTCAGGACAGTCTCTGGCTCCACTTCCCAGGGCAACAGGATGCTGCAGAGAGAGGCTTTCTCCATACAGCTGGGTAGTCAAGGCCCAGCGCAGCCCTTGCCCCTCCTCTCTGGCTTCCTTGGTCACCACCTGCTCCCCCAACCCAGGCCCATGACACCCTGCTTCTCGTGCCCTGGCACACTGTGGGCTCTGGAGGACAGCAGAGAAATGTCCTCCTCATCTCTGCCCCCTCCAGAGCCTTAAACAAGGCCGAGCAGGGCTTTGTGCTGGAGACAGGCAATTACTCCCTCATGAAGGCATCTAAGGGCCAAGGGGAGGGGCTCAAGTGACTCAAAGCACATGCACAGGCAGATGACACTGTTTAGAGGACAATCACTTCGTAATCCATTTTCTTTGCTTCTGTTTACGACAGATTACAAGCAGGGTGTCAGGTTCTTTGGTGGTGACAGAGCATCTGCTGTGACCCCCAGGACCAGATATCCTCTTCATCCCCTTTGATGATTTCCCCGGGCAAGGTAAAGGTAAAAACACTCAGTCCACCCTAGTGTGTGAGTGTGTGTATGCACGCTCATGCCCTGAAATACGGTGATGGCCGGTCTCAGGCAAGGGCAAAGGAGGTAGGGGAGGGGGACGAGATGTGTCCCAGACTGAAGGGAGCCTGGGAGATGGGGGTTCCTCCTCAGCACTGGTCAGCTCCGTTGTGGAGGGTGGATGTGGTTGGGGCCAAGCGGGAGAGACTAATGCATGCAGGCCCAGAGATAGCACTCACACTGCTCTGGCATCTGGACCAGCTGGGAAAGAGTCTCTGGGCCCATGGACAGCGTCATCTTGGAGAAATGTGTCCTCTGGCACCCCAGTGCTCTTGCCTCCTCATTCCAGAAAATACCAAATGCCTGTGGGGCAGGGGAGGGGTCCTGGAGGATGGCTTCCTAGCTAGGGCCAGCTTCAGACTTTATCACATTCATTTGCCAGCTTGTGAAGCCTTGGGCGAGCAACTTTCTGAGGCTCTGAGCCTCAGTTTCCTCATCTGTACAATGTGGGCAATAACAGTACCTGCCTTGTAGGGTTGTGAGGTTGAAAGGAAGTTATGTACACAAAGCACTCAGCACATTCTCCTTCAGTGTGAGCTGCTAGGACCCGGACCTTTGCCAAGGGCTGTGCTAAACTGAGGGAGGGAAAGATTAAAGCTGGGGTGGACAATGGCCAGTTCTGTTTAATTCACCAGATCAAATAAGACAAGAACTGAGGCAGGCCAGCTGTTTCCTGCCCGTTACCAAGGTCCTCTGGATTTTGTGAGCCTGTGTTAAACACAGTTGCTCAGGAGCTTTGGAGGGTGCAGTGGGAGAGGCAACGGGCCCGAGAGAGAAAACAAGCCCCCTGGCTGCCACCCCCCCACCCTCTTGTTGGACTTCTAGGTGGAGGGGCCATTCCCTGCCGAGGCCTCCAGGAGACCGAGGGTGCTGGTTGCTGGGGGGCAAAGCCCTGTCTGATAGGGCATCCCCTGTCCTAGGCCGTCTGGTTCCCCTAGGCTGCGGGGGTGTCCAACCTTTTGGCATCTCTGCACCACACTCGAAGAAGAGTTGTTTCGGGCCACACATTAAATATATTGTGACACACAATCACAAAAAAATCTCATAATGTTTTCAGTAAATTTACAAGTTTGTGTTGGGCTGCATTCATAGCCATCCCAGGCTGCGCTCAGCCCGCATGCTTTCGGGTTAGACAACCCCATTAGGGCTTCCTCCACCCTATCCCACCTTCCCGAGGCGCTCGGTGCAGGCACAGCTCTTACCAATTCGAACTCTCCAGGAGCAGGAGCTTCGGAAATAGGAATAGAGGATGGGCTGAGGAGAAGAAGGACGAGGTGTTCATTACCCTGTGGTTGGTGGGTTCCCCGCCCCAGGACCCCCTGGGGAGGAGGCACTAGCCCCCAGCCAGGGGTTCCAGGCCAGCAGTTTCTTCCCATCCTGCCAGGCCTCCTTCCTCAGGCCTATGTCTGGGCAACTCAAGCCAGACTCAGAACGCTGTGGATCCGAGGCCTCAGGTGGAGCCCCTTGGCTCCACGCTGTGCTGTCACGTGTTCCTGAGGCCTACCAGGCCCCCCACAGGGAAGCCAGCCTGCATGCGCCCTCCCTACCTTGCCAGACTCAGTCATGGTGCTGTGGCGACCCTTGGCCTCCTGAGGAACAAACGTCCCTTGTCACAGAGCAGCAGGGCAGGGGGAGGGACCCTGAAGGGGTGGATCCCACGAGCCAATGGGGAGGCAGTGCTAGGTGGGCGTTGGGGGAACTTTGACTCCGAACAGAAGGGGGCACCTCCTTCCAACTTGTGGGAAGTTCCTTATGCCCCTGGTGGAGCTACGTTTGGTGTCCTGGGCAGATAGGCTGCCTGGTTTTGAGGCAAGTTGTTCACGTGGTGCAGCGGGCAGGGAGCTGGCACACCAAGGCCTGGTCCCAGTGCAGGAACCAGCTCTGCATGACCTTGGACAGACCCCTGCCTTCTCTAGTCTTCACCCTCATCTGTAAAATGAAGAGTTGCCCTAAAATGATGGCTTAGATTGCTCCCAGCAGTAGCATAAAGACCAGGAATCCTAATTCTTGATGCTTTGGTGCCCACTGCTTTCAAACCCCTCACCCACCAGTCCTCTGGGCTGTTAGCTGGTCTCATAGAAGTAGTTGGGGTACATGCCCATTCACTCCAAAGCTGAGGTTGCAGGCTGGCAGCCCAGTGTTCTGTTTGGTCTACACCACAAGTGGCAAAAACCAGGCCCACGGGCCGAATCCGGCCCTCCACCTTGTTTTATCCACCTGGCTAGCACCTTGCTTCTACCCAGCTGCAGCGCCGAGCTCTCGCTTAACTGTGAAGGAGTAGTTACGTTTATACAGTCTTAAAATTACATTCGGCCCTTTGAAGGCAACCTCAAGGCTGATATAGATCCCGGTGGAAATGAGTTTGACACCCCTGGTCTACACAGTATTTAAAAATGTTTCAGTTACACTTGACTCTCCTCTTATCTGCAGGTAAGTATTCAACCAACTGCAGATTGAAAGTATTCTGAAAAAAATTACATTGTTATTGACATGTACTATGTAGTTAAGCCTATGATGGTTGCTTTGGTTGGGTTTGTACTGAATACATACAGACTTTCTTGTTATTATTCCCTAAACAATACAGTAAAACAATTACTTACATAGCAGTTATGTTGTTAGGTATTGCAAGTAATCTAGAAATGATTTAAACTATAGTAGGCTGTTTTATATAAGGGACTTGAGCATCCTCAGATTTTGTAGGCATGGAGGGAAGGGGTCCTAGAACCAATCCCCACAGATATCAAGGGATGACTGCAGTTTGCCAACATTAAAAAATCTGGACTTTTAAAAAAGATTTTATTTATTTTATTTTTAGACAGAGGGGAAGGGAGAGAGGAAGAGAGGGAAACATCAATGTGTGGTTGCCTCTCACGCACCCCATACTGGCGACCTGGCCTGCAACCCAGGCATGTGCCCCGACTGGGAATCAAACCAGTGACCCTTTGATTCGCAAACTGGCACTCAATCCACTGAGCCACACCAACCAGGGCAAAACCTGGATGTTTCCTATACAAATCCTGTTATCTATTTTTTCTTTAAAAAATCTGGAGACAGTGGACTTGGCTTCCTGAGCAGCAATTGATTGGGACCAATGAATAGCCCCCTTACTCAGGGCCAGTGTTCTGATCTGCCATGGTCCCGAATTAGCTCACTTCTTTCTTGTTGTCTGGAGGCAGCTGAGTGTGTGACCTCTCCTCTACAGTTCATGGGACTCAAAAGTTAATTCCTCTGGTGTTTCATGGGTAACCTGCATTTCAAAGCAGTCCCCAGGACAGTTACTAGTAATTAGCACTCATGAATCTTCCAGCAGACACATGTATCCGTATGGATGAGGGAGAACTCAGTAGAATTTGACTACTATCCCTCTGACTACGGACATTTCACCCAAGTTCTGTCTCCCTTTTGCATCCCCCAGCACATCAAGCTGCTATCTGAACCTGCTCGTACCATTCCCGAACTACCAACTCTGTCTTCTAGGTGGGCGAGGGCACAAGTGATAACTAAGGCCCTTTCAAACTGGTTTCTGAGCCAGGGAGTTCCAGCCGGTACTGAAGGCACCTTGTGTGGGGAAAGCGGAGGTGCTCCTGGCACAGAGCGCAAGTGATGGGCAGCAGGCGTCTTTGGAAAGGGTGAGAGTTGGGTGGCTACAATGGGAGGTTCTATACTTGGAGGTGCATCCTTTCCTTACCTGGGGCCAAGACAGGGATTGCTGGTGAGGGTCAGGATCGCTGGAGTGGCAGACATCATTTTAGAACCCTTCGACTTGTACTAAAGGTGACCAGAGTCACTCTAGGTGCCACTCCCCTCAGGTGTTCTACTCATAGGTCAGAAGGAGACACACTGAAGGGCAGTTTCTACTTTCTTTTACCAAATAATAATTATATAAACCATCCCATGTTCCTTTTTACACTTGTAGAGCTAAACTTTAAGCCCAAGTAAAGCATCCATCTCGTCACCACTTGGAGGAATTTTGTTTCCAATTCCAACATAGATTATGACCCCTCCAGCAGATTTTATTTTTAAACCGTGCCTTACACACGACTTTAAAGACCCCTGAAATCCCATTTGGGAGTGAGAGGGCTCTACATTGTTAAGGTGATACTATATTCCACCTGATGTGCCTGCCACCGTCCTTTGAGCTACAAGAGCTGTGCTCAAAATTTTATACGATTCGTCTGGGGCGCACATTAAACATGCAGGTTCTCGGGCCCCTTCCTCCGAAGACCGATACAGTGGCTCCGGAGCAGGCCCAGGAAGCTACTCGGTGATTGCGAAGTACCACTGCATCCCCGAGCTCCTGATGTTCTCTCAAAATGCATACAACCCTGGAAGGCCATATGTTTGGGAAGCCTCGTACAGGGGGATCTTGGTAAATCCGAAGGATCAGCGACTGAACCCCAAGAGGGTGCGCCAACACGAGGCCTAACCTCCATAGATGGCACAGTTCCAGCGGGCAGCGCGCAGACGCAAAACGGAGCCAGCGCCGCGAACTGCAAGCTGGGAATCTTTGTTGGAACTGTGGGCGGGGCTGAGGCTCCTTTTCATCCAGCCCACCCCAGGTTTCTCAGAGTTTGAGTAGCGCCCCTCCCCCCTGATGCGTGGCACAAACCTTCCCCGCCTGCATCTGGTACTTCGGGCGATTACCCCGTCTAAGTCAGAAAACTCCACGTCTGGGACTCTTCGACTCTCCGACTCTCCGACTCTCCGACTGAGACCCAGCGGGACAACGACACGTCAGAACCTAGGCGAAGGGTTGGACTGGAATAATCCTTACGGTCTCCAATAGCTCGTCCCGCCTTGCTGCCACGCCCCAGTCCCGGCGCTGCTGGGAATTGCAGTTCCTTGAGCCCATTTTCTCCCCGGCCCGGCCCGCCAGGCCCTCGCGGTCCGTCATGCTCTGCGCCACCAGCCACCTCCCAGCGGCCCGGGAGGCCACCGCGCTCCCCGCCCAGCCCAGAGACCGGGGTTCACGCCCCCCTGCCGGCGCCGGGAACTACATATCCCAGGGCACCCCGAGCTGCCCCTTTTGTGGCTTCTTGGCAGGACGGCTAGCAAGACCTAGCGTGCCGACGGGCCGGAGGGCGATCCTGGGGAGGGGAAGGATGCCGTCGGCAGTGGGCAGAGGCCTGGCAGGTTTCGAGCTACGTCCCCGGAAGGGCCGCTGTGGGCCCCAGGCTGCTATAGCCGCGGGTCCGGAGGGGACCGCCGAGGCTGCAGCGAGGAGCCCCAAACAGCCTGCTGGGGGCTCGCGGCGCTTCGAGGCGGCCTGCCGGTGGGCCCTGCTGGCCCTGGTGACGCTGGTGTCCTTCGCCACTCGCTTCCACCGCCTGGACCAGCCGCCGCACGTCTGGTGAGTGATGGGTGGGACTCGACAGACACCATGGTAACCGGGAGGAGAGACGCGTCCTCTGATTGGCCCTGGGGCACGGAGGAGGCAGGATTCGCAGGAAGAGGGGCGGAGTGGCGCTGGAGGGAGAAACTGAGGTTTCTGGTAGTTGCTTCTGGCTAATACCAATGTACATCTTCGCTTTGGTGGGTGGCGGTGGGATTCTTAGGAAGCACACTTTGTGCCTTCCCGGTTATGCTACGGTGTCTCACCTGGCTCTCAAATTGTGGCTGTTAAAGGTGCTTTGAACTTTCCAAAGAGAACCAGAAATTTTTAGTACTGAATTTCCTAAGGTCTGAGTTCCTAATCTGCAGAATTTCCAGGCATCAGTGGAGGGAAAATTGTTAACTGGGTACCTTCATTCCTTGGCAGCAGGGACAACTTGGGAGTCCAGGGATGGTGACAGGGTTCCAGACAGCAGGTCTGGGATCATCCTGAGAGGAGAGATTTATTTTCTGAAGGGTTTTAGTTGGTAGAGTCAGTTGCAGGACTGAGGTATGGTCAAATTTCATTACATAAGCTTTAAGAAGTCGCCAACTGGCAGGAGGAAAAGTTGTATGCAATCTGAAAATGGTTACTTTGTTTGGTCAACAAGTGATACCATATTTTCTCATTATCACTAAGGAGACAGCTCGTGTAGGGGATGTTAGAAATGGAACTCCTTGACTAAAAAAGCAAGCAAGCTAACAAACTATCAGGGCTACCCTACTTGGAAGTTAATAAAGTAGCTCGTTGTTTCATGAGTCTTGGCAGAAGACATGAGACTTCTGGGTCAGAGACAAAGGACATGTTACTGTGACACAGGAAGCAGGATGAACGTCGGTACAGTGGAGTCAGTTTTCCTTGTTCCCCAAATTCCGCAGGGTGAATGTGATGGGCTTGGGTGGATGACTGCACACACACTGGGTTTCCTTGCAGCTGAGGTTCAATAGCTTGGGGAACCCACTGTTTTATAACAAGCAGTAAGCAAGCTTACTCTTTGTCTTGGAGAGAGACATTACATCATTATTCAAGGTTGCTTGGTGTAAACCCAGCTCTGAGAAATGTCCCAGGTAAATGCAATCAGGGCCTTGCATTCTTGGCACATCCAGTGGATGTACAAGAGACCCATGGAGGACTCTCTGTCCCAACAGTCTCACCCCTTGATCCTATACTGTCTTGGCTTCTAGCAAATCCTCACATGAATATGCAACTCCATAGGCTGCTCTGATTAACCTGGCTGACAGAAGCAGGAACCAAATCTGATCAATTTGTCTCATACAGCATTTAATTAAGGCTGCTTTCAATAGGACTGTGAGCAGCAGGATGAGGACAGCCTGTGGGATTAGTTAACCAGAAAGGTCATTTGGTTTTAAAGTAAAAAAACACATTTTTCATTTTCACTAATAACTTTATTGAACAGCATATTCACTGCTTTTTTCCCACCACCTTCTGCCAACTTCAGGCAACTTCATAATTCTGTCTCCCCAAAACTTTTTATCTTTTTGAGCAAAGAACTGTTCCAGGTGTCTTTTGCAGTCTTCTAGGGATTGAAATTTTTTTCTTTTAAACAGAAGTTTGTAAAGACTGAAATAAGTGCAAATGCAAAGGTGCAATGTCTGGTGAGTACAGCGAATGAACCAGAGCTTCCCAGCCAAGCTGTACCAGGTTTCACCTGGTCATCAGAGAAACACGTGGTCTTGCGTTATCCTGATGGAAGAGTATGTGTTTTCTGTCGACTCACTCCAGACGCTTTTTGTAGAGTGCCACTTTCAGTTGGTCTAATTGGGAGCAGTACTTGTTGGAATTCACCATTTGGTTTTCTGGAAGGAGCTCATAATGGAGGACTCCCTTCCAGTCCTACCATATACACGTCTTCTGGATGAAGATCAGCCTTGAGTGTGGTTGGTGGTGGTTCATTTTTCTTTTTCTTTTTTTAGATTTTATTTATTTATTTTTTTTAGAGAGGGGAAGGGATAGAGAGAGAGAGGGAGAGAAACATCAATGAGCAGTTGCCTCTCACGTGCCCCCCAACTGGGGACCTGGCCCTTAACCCAGGCCTGTGCCCTGACTGGGAACTGAACCGGCACCCCTTTGGATTTACAGTCTGGAGCTCAATCCACTGAGCCACACCAGCCAGAGCTATAAACAACTTTTGACACATTCATTCATCACAACCCCTTCTCCACACACTGCATAAATATTTTTTTGCATTTCAGTTGTGTTTTTACCTTTCTTGAAATAATAAAGCATAATATGCCAAAAATGTTTCTTTTCTTCATCTTCAATACTAAAGTGGCCACACAAAAATTCGCCAATTTTGATGTTTTTTAAAAATGTACCCTGATATGACAACTGTCACAATACAATCTAACAAAATTGTTTCGAATGAAGTTAAAGACAACTAAGTGCTACTACAGCCATCTTAAAGAAAAGAAACGAACACTTGTCCAACCCAATATTACTAACCTCAACCATGCTCCCCAGGGTCCTGGATTCAGCCACCTCTGAATAATTGTGTGTGAGGGTCAGGGGGTGGGGAAAGGACCAGTAGGTCTTATTTCAGATAGCTGGGATGCAGTTTGAGACCCATCTATTATCCATTATGGTCTCTGCACAGTGTTTACGCTGATCTCTAATCTTTGGTGTCTTTGTCAATAATTACAGTGGGTCCCTGTTTTGTTTTGTTTTTAAAAAGCAGCTCCCATACCCAATGGATGTGGCCCATTTTTTCCTATATCCTAATATATTACCTGAAGGGGTGCAGGTCACTCCCGTTCAAGACTTTTTGTTCAATTGTATTTGCACCACCATCCAACTTGATTTAGATCACATTGCAGGGTTTTGGTCCAGCCACACGGGCAGCGAGTGTTGCTGAGTTGCTGCAGCCCGCGCACTTGCGCACACAGGAGAGGGTCTGGGAGTTGGTGTTGGTGTTATCAGGCCATCAGAATAGTTCAAGACTGGCTGTGTCTACGCGAGTTTTCCTGATTTCGTGGCACGCCGACAAACTCAGTAGAAAGGCAGATTGCCAGCTGCAGCTTCCCTTGGTTTAGGTGTACCCTATGAATGTTTTGCCAGGCTTTGGTGCTGGGCCTGGAGGACAAAGAGAGCATTAATTGCTTCCCTTTTCTTTACACGTCCAGGGGTCTAAGATGTTACCTCCTCAGGTGCTGGAGTTGTTTCTTTGCTTCCACTACCGTGTAATCAGTGTGTCCACTTAGTACCTGTAACTTTACCTTTGCTCCAGTTATCCCCTGCTGATATCCAGACCTTTGTTTGTCAGGATCATTATTAGAAAATTGGCAGAGACCATTGTATCTCCCACCTTGGCCTGCATGAGCCACTGCAGGGGGACTTGACAAGCAGTGTACTCACTCAGCCAGGCGGTCATTATCTTTATGCCCTAGGACCACGTCACTCCAACAGGAGAATCCAGGCGACTGCACTAGAATTAAGTTTGAATCCCATAAGTGTCCCCAGGCTGATCTGGAGTTGCTGTCAGGGAAAGAAAGACAAAGCATGCCTGGGAATGGTTTGGGGAGAATCTCAAATTTTCAAAATAGGTTCATATAACCCTCTACCCCTTCTCTCCTTATCTTTACCCAGTTGGTTGCCAAGAGGAGATGAACCCTTTCAGGTGACCAAGCTGCTTTCCTGAGGCGTGGGGGAACCAAGAGAGGAGAGTCAGGAATCTTTCTGAGAGGACCATTTGGAACTTGACAATGTCAGATGCCCATGGGTGGTGGGGAGTGTGCAGTGTCATCCAATATCTTGACTGTTGGCCCATTATTGCAAAAAAAAAGAAAAAGGGGGGGCACCATTGTCAGACTGTGGCTGCTTTGGAAAGCTGGTAACATGACAGTTCAGTTTAAAGGGTCACGATGGTGTATCCAGCGTCAGATGGTTGTACTGAAACAGTGTCATCAACGCTGTGATCTGAAAAAGTGCCAGCGGCAAAGAGGTACCGTTGACAGATGGCCCCGAGGGGCAGCAAAGTCCCAACACAGTTTGTTTGGAGCACACAGGGTCCCCGCCCCATGCCCCGTGGCTTCCTTTACTGCAAGACCAACAGGCCAACTTTGGGCAGGAGGCACAGGCCACCACAACGCAGTGATGGATTCTGCTTCGGAAACACAGAGCCCTTTACTTTGCGCCCAGTTCACGGTGGTGGATGCGTCTCCACGCCTGGTGCAGGGGCAGCAGTCTGGGTGGTGCAGCTTGTTCGATCAGCAGCTGGTTCCAGTCGGTCTGATCAGAATATCAGCCCTTACCGTGGTCACCTGTGTGGGTGACCCGGGTTGTCCCGTCAGCAGGTTCCATGATTTTGTCCCACAGTTCTCGGCTCCAAAGGGGAGTGTTTTTAATCTCTCAGTTTGTAGTCTTCCAAGTGACACACCAGATGGCTCGGCCAATGGCAAATGCCCAAGAGTCAATAAAAATATAACTTGTCTGTTTCTTAGTAGTATCGCCTAGGGCGTGGGTGCGGTCTGTAATTCAGACCGCTGTGCAGGTCAACCCGGACTGCAGTCAGCCTTCTAGAGGTGTCCCTGGGCCGGGTGACTGCTGCTGCCCAGGGGGCACTGTCAACTTAGAGTGCAGCCTGGCCATCAGTGTCCCACGCAGAGCACTGCGGAAGACTTCTGTGAATAAGGGCTCCCCTGAGGTGGCGGCTTTGCTTCTGGTGGCAGAGTGGAAGATGGTTTTTCCCAAAGGGGGAGCTGTGGCCACCTCTGCGTGTAAAATCTGGGTGCCTCCGGGGCCAGGTTGGCTATTGTCTTGAATATATCATTTCTGTTGGACCAGTGAGGCTTATTGAGCCCTTTCCTTGATAGGCATAGATTCCAAGTTGACCCACTCCGAAGTGGCAGGGGTCCTAAGGCCTTCATGGTCAGGCACTCACTCAGTTTCAACCAGGGCTTAGAACCCTAGTAGGTTGCTAGTTGCTCCTTTAAAAAAGAGTGTACTTGGTGCCTGTGTCCAGCAGGGGGTGCTGTTATCCTGGAGAATGCCATTCCATCTTTCTTTCATTTATTTTTTAAATTTTATTGATTATGCTATCACAGTTGTCCCAATTTTTCCCCTATGCCCTCCTCTACTCAATACCCCTCATGCCCTCTGGCAGTTCCCCCCTCCTTGGTTCATGTCCATAGGTCATGCATATAAGTTCTTTGGCAGCTCCATTTCCTATACTTAACTTTTAACATCCCCTGCCTATTCTGTAACTACCAATTTATACTTCTTTTTTAAAAATCATTTTATTGTTGTTCAATTACTGTTGTCTGCATTTACCTGCCCCCATCACTCCCCCCCACCCCAGCCATCCCCACCTCCCTCCCTTGCTTCCACCCGCCCCCGGCTTGGTTTTGTCCATGTGTCCTTACCAATTTTTACTTCTTAATACCTTTACCTTTTCCCTCATTCTCTCCAGAAGCCCCCGCCCCCCTCAGCTGGCCACCATCCCAGTGCTCTCCATATCTGTGACTCTGTTTCTGTTCTGCTTGTTTGCTTAGTTTGTTTTAGATTCGATTGTTTATAGTTATGTATTTATTGCCATTTTAGTGTTCATAGTTTTGATCTTCTTTTTCTTAAATAAGTCCCTTTCACATTTCATATATAATAATGGTTTGGTGATGATGAACTACTTTAGCTTTACCTTGACTGGGGAGCTCTTTATCTGCCCTCTGATTCTAAATGATAGCTTTGCTGGATAGAGTAGTTTAGGTTGTTGGTCCTTGCTTTTCATCACTTTGAATACTTCTTGACAATACCTTCTAGCTTGCAAAGTTTCTTTTGAGAAATCAGCTGACAGTCTTGTGGGCACTCCTTTGTAGGTAACTGTTTGCTTTTCTCTTGCCATTTAAGATTCTCTCTTTATCTTTAACCTTTGGCATTTTAATTATGACGTGTCTTGGTGTGGTGCTCTTTGTGTTCATCTTATTTGGGGCTCTCTGTGCTTCCTGGACTTGTGTGTATCTGTTTCCTTCAGCAAATTAGGGAAGTTTTCTTTTCTTTTTTTTTTTAAATAATGTTTCCAATTTCTTGCTCTTTCTCTTCTCCTTTTGGCACCCCTATGATGTGAATGTTGGAATGCTTGACGTTGTCCCAGAGCCCCCTTTTCATCATTCAAAGTGATGAAAAGCAAGAACCAACAACCTCCAAAAGAATTTGGATTCTTTTTTCTTCTTGCTATACTGATTGGATGTCTTTGGCCTCCTTATGTTCCAAATGATCGACTTGATTCTTGGCTTCATCTACTCCACTGTTGATTCCCTATAAATTGTTCTTGATTTCAAATAGTTTCTCACTCATTTCTGATTGGATCATATTTATGCTGCTGAAGTACCCACTGAGTTCCTTGTGCATCCTTATAACCAGTGTTTTGAACTCTGCATCTGATAGATTGCTTATCCCTATTTTGTTCTTCTGAAGTTTTGATCTGTTCTTTCATTTGGGCCATGTTTCTTTGTCTTATTTTGGCAGCCTCCCTGTGTTTATTTCTGTGTATTAGGTAGAGCTGCTTTGACTCTGTGTCTTGGTAGTATGTCCTAATGTAGTAGGTGTCCTGTAGGGTCCAGTGGCACAGCCTCCCTCATCCTCCCAAGCTGGGTACTTCAAGTGCACCCTAAGTGTGCGCTGAGTACTCCTGCCTCTTGTTGAGTCTTGATTGCTGTCAGCAGGACAATAGGAGAGATTTACTCAGGCCAGACAGCTGGTAGGACTGACTGTGACCACTGGCCAGCAACCCCCTCCCTCTGTGGTTTGTGGAGGTGGTTGGTTGGTGGTGCTCTAATGTGGTCTGTAACTGTCCTCTGGGTGTGCAGGCTCTGGGGTTTCTGGGTGGTGCAGGCCAAGGTCAGCCTCCACCTGTGTTCTCTCTGGGGCTGCTTGACATGAGCTGTAAAGCGATCTGCAGGTGACTGCTGCTAGTGCTGGGCCTGGGGCCACTCAGTGAGGAGGGGCGTGTACAGGGCTGGGCTCAGCTGTTGCTTGTTTGCGAGCGGATTTGCAGATTTCCGAAGGTCTCTGGAGCCTGCACCTAGCCCAGCCTTTCATATAGAAAAGCCACTGTTACTAGCTTGGGTGGGCGAATAAGTGGGATGGGGCGGAGCCTTACGTAATCGTCAGGGTGGGCTAACTCTGTGGGCCAGATTGATGGAGACTCAGATATGGTGCCGCTGCACTGTGGCTCTGTGTGGGGGAGGGCTCAGATAAGAGACTGGCCACTGTGTGCAGTGCTTCCCAGGAGGAAGCTGTCCCCCAGCTCTCGCCCCGATGCCAGACACTTTGGTTCCTCCCCATATGCCACAAGTTGAACAAAATCAGACTTCTGTGACCAGTAGCCCACAATGTAGTTTGTGGTAATAGTAATGTAGTTTCTAGTAGCAAACATCTCAGAGTTAGAAGTTAATGGTCTTAGAAAAAACCTGTACTACGAAATTTTCTATATTACAGGAAAACTCTTTGCCTTGTAAAAATAAATAGAAACTCCAGATACAGAATAAATACAGATTGAACTTAAATTTATGATTAAATTTATGGTTGGTAAATCTTTGCTAACCTTTTTAATTTATCTAAATGAAGATTAATGATGAGCTTCTTCAAATTGCTTACGTCAAAAGTCGTTTTTCTTTTTTTAATTCAAATTTTCTCATTCATTGCTTGAAACTCATAGTCTCTGGTTTTAACTGTAATTTTAACCACACTTTATTAAGGCTATTTGGATTGTATGATAATTTAAAAATTCTCATTTCTCTTTTTGCTTTTCTCTTAGCTGGGATGAGACTCACTTTGGAAAAATGGGAAGTTACTATATCAACCGCACCTTCTTCTTTGACGTGCACCCACCTCTGGGAAAGGTGAGCCATGTGGGGAGCAGCTCTCTCCTGAGGGTTGGAGCCAAGTCTTGGTTTTGGACTTAATTCTTGGCCTCATGGGAAGAATTCCCTGACATTCCAGACCAGTTGCTCTCATGGAAAATCTGTGGTGTTTCTAGGGGTCCTCTGGGCTCAGAAATGGAGAGAGAGAGCCCGTTGACGGATGGGTGGAGAAGCAAAACATCTACACGCTGGAATGTTATTCAGCTACAAAAATGGAATGAAGTATGATACATACTACAACATGAATGCGTCTTACAAACATTACACTAAGCGAAGGAAACCAGACCAAAAGGCGACTTATTGTATGTGTACATTTATATGAAATGTCCAGAACTGGCAACTCCATAGAGACAGAAAGAAGATCAGCAGTTGCCAGGGTCCGGGGGAGAGAGGTTGGGGGAGCGACTTCAAATGAGAGCGGACCCTCTTTTTGGGGCGATGAAGCGTTCTGCGGTTAGGTAGTGGCAATGGTTGTACAACCTTGTGAATAAACTAAAAACCTCAGTATACTTTAAAGTGGTGAATTTTATGATATATGATTTTTATCTCAGTCTATAAAAAGAAAAGAGAAATGGAGAGAAGGCGTGTGTTACAGAAAGCAGAAACAGCTGAGGGGAGCTGATGTCCACTCGGAGGGTGACACGCCGTCCCTTCCACCGCTCCCGACACACACGCTGTTTGACCTGTCCTTTCACATGGCTTACGGTTAGAAATTCCGCCAGTCGGAATTCATTTTTTTATTAAAGAAACGCCTCTGAGAAAGCTAGCGGATTAGCTCTGGCATTCACTCTGTCCTTTCTTCCTAACTGGAGGCTGAGGAACAAGGGGACAGGAATGTGCTAGTTATAAAGCGGGGCTGGGGGGGCGGGGGCAGGTCTTGGAGCATGGAGTGCTTGGGGCGAAGGCCGAGCTGAGGCGAGGGTGGGGATCTGGGTGATGGGCGGGCGTAGGGAAGCACCAGAGCATGGGGCAGGGGCCACG
This sequence comes from Anoura caudifer, assembly GCA_004027475.1. NCBI lineage: Eukaryota > Metazoa > Chordata > Mammalia > Chiroptera > Phyllostomidae > Anoura > Anoura caudifer. The sequence goes on along the minus strand of PVKU01005656.1, from coordinate 62,603 downwards.
GAGAGGGCCCTGCAGGGAGGGAGGTGAGCGGAGGTGGGGTAGGAGGGCTATTTCAGATTGAGCTCTGAGCCCAGAGTGGAAATGTTATACCTCTTTCTGTCTCATTTGTAACAACAATGAAAATGAGAGCAATTGAACATGTAGTTTATTCTAGTCACTTTAGATGTATTATCTCATGTAACCCTCAGAACAACCCATGAAGTAGGTACGGATGTGTCCCCATCGTACGGATGGGGGAACTGGGACTCAGAGGGTTTGCCGGAGGCAGTAAGTCTAGTAAGCGACAGGGTCGAGGCCCAGACTGGCGTAGAGTCTGCTTTCTGAAGCACTATACCCCACTGCCTCGTGAACGTCCCTGGTCTCAGTACTCAGCCTATGTCTGTTACTAGCATAGAATCAAGCAACAGAATGGGTTGAATGTCCGCATTGGGCTCGCCTGGGAACCAGACCTCTGGAGAGGAGGTTTTTCATAGGAAACCTAGCCTCGTCTTTCAGCCGGGCATTGCCTGTCTGTTTTTGGTGTCCGCTTGTGCTGGGCACAGTGGCGATGTGGACAACACGGGCTGGTTTGCTTTTACTGAAGTCTCACGTCCTCGCATCTGGCCCCCGTGGGAAGGGAGAAATGTGGGGCCTCTTTCTGAGGCTGCCCCCGGCAGTGCAATGCTCCTGCACCCCTACTGTGTCTCCTGGTGGCCCCGGGCTCCACCTGGTTGCAGGAGGGTGATACGCAAATCAGAAGGAGACCTGCGTGAGAGAAAGCGGAGTAGCTTTCGTAGGTTCCAAGGCCCAGCCAGGCGAGAATCCAGAGCCCCTCTGAGGGGGTGTGTGGGAGGTTTCCTCCCACCGTGCTGGGGCCCAGTCCTGCCATTACACACAGACCCTCCCGGCTGGGCACCTGGGCGCTCTGGTTAGATAGGAACTTTTAAAGAAATAAAAATGCTTGCACACAGTAAAATATTCGATCAGCACAGAAGGAAACACAGGTCAAAAGCTACCTTCCGTCACATTTCTGATCTTCAGAGGTAACTGTGATCACCTTGGTTGACAGTTTCTTATGAATCCTCCCAGAAACTTCATCTCCAAATATAAGTGTGTGTCTGTTTATACACATGTAAGTATTAATTCACATGAACAACACTGTATGCAGATGGGATCAGACTAAAATTGCGCAGCAACTTGTATTTTAACATGATGTACCTTCTTCCCACACTAGCACATAAAAATGTACTGCGTTCTTTTTAATGACTGTGTATTATTCCACTACATAGCTGTGCCATAAATCATTTTACCCCTCTTCAATTGCTGGGCATTTGTGTTATTTCCAATTTTTTAGTCATAACAAAAGATATTGCACAAATATCCTTGTACATGTATCTTTCCATAGTTATTAGGTGTATCTAAAAGATTCTCAGCAAGCAAAGTAAAGAGTCAAACGGACATTTAAATTTATGGTAGATATTGCTAGGTTTTCTTGAAAAACTGCTGTAGCCATGTGCAGGCCCACCGGCAGTGTGTGAGGGGGTTGCTGGCCCACACCACTGCCAGCCCCGCCACGACCAGGCTGTCGAACTGCCAGCGTCAGAGTGAAACCTGGTGCAGCGCCGTTTTCCTTTGCATGTCCCCTGAGTGAGGTGGGACCTTCTTTTTCATTTGTTTATCAATCATTCGTATTTTGTTTTCTGTGAACTTGCTCATTTTTCTAGTAGGTTATTCTCTTTCTTACTGATTTGCAGTTTTTTAGTGAGGAAATCAGCGCAGGGTTACTTTTAACCTTAAGGGAACTGAGAGGGAGCAGAACTTTGAGTGCCTCTTAAGTACTCAGCCTACTGCCGGTGTTTTTACCTATAGCATCACCTCTTATCCACGCATCCCCGTTTTATTACCTGTTGCTCAGAGACAGGGAGCGTTGTCCGTGATTAGAGAGCTGGCGTGTGGGCGCTGAGGTCTGAGCCACCTGTGCAGTTCTTCCCGGAGCCGGGCCGCCTGGCGGTCCAGGGATTCAAACCAGCCCAGGCAGGGTTGTCCTCTGCGATCCCCCGTGGGGAGGAGCATCCGTTCTGCTTGTCACCTGCCAGCTTTGATTCATCTGGGTATTTAGATAGCTCCGTCTTTTCAGTGCCTTTTATTACTTTATATTAAATTAATTACAGCAAATTAACTTCTGGACCCTGGGATTCCTCCTTTAAAAAAAAAAAAAAAAAAAAAAGCTTTGTGATCATTAATCATTTACTGCAGAACTTTGGCTTCTATACCTGACATGGACTACGGAGAGTGACTCTGTTTAGAACTAAGAGAAAAGAGTGAGCTGGTTCGTGGTCCACACCCAAGCCCCCACCCGCAGTGTTGCTGGGAGGGGCTTTCCCTCCACACAGCCAGTGTTCTGCCCCCCACTCCCCGATGGAACTGGGGCAGCCTGGGCCAACCTGGGGCCATTAGAGATGCTTGGAATTTGCTGGCAGTTTTTATGTTTGAACTGCTTCTGACTGCTCGTGTGAAAAGAGAATTTTACACTGGTGATGGCCAAGGCAGGACAGAAAGAGGCTGGTCCTCTCAAATGTTTGGAAGCATTCACGTCTTAGTTTATGGTTGGTTTATTCTGGTTTGGGATGTGCCATGGTTGCCTCCCTTTGGCACTCCCTTCGGAATACTGGAAAAAGGAGAAACCAGTCTTGGCCTTTTGGCGTTTTTTTCCATTGGGATTTTTCTCTTCCCTCCTGGGAAAATGCAACTGTCTTTCCTCCTTTCCATTTTCTTCTCTCCTCTCTATTCCTCATGTGTAGAGACGTGGCCACTTCGCTCCCTCCTCAGTCTGACTTGGAGCCTCCTTTCCCTTCCGTGGGCCAGCCTCCTGGAATTGGCCCTGCCCACAGCCTCCTCCGTGAACTGTCAGGTCTCATCTTCCAGCAAATGTAGGCAGGCTGAGTGAGAGCGCCCCTCAGTGGTCCTACCCGGGATTTCTTCTTCCGAAGTGTTCCATCTGAGAACTTGGTCTTAATACAAGGGAGGGTTTGTTTCAGGCAATGAGCTCTATAGACAGAAGATTCTTTGCTTCGCAACAGCTGCAGAAGAAAATGTCACATTGCCAACTCCCTCCATGAACCATTGTTAAGGGAAGCCAAAGTCTGGGTGCAGCTGGAGGGAGGTTCAGGGGATGGAGGAATCGTCCCTCAAAGGTCTCTCACTTTTTTTGTTTGGTCTCTTTCTCTCAGATGCTGATAGGCCTTGCTGGCTACCTGAGTGGATATGATGGCACCTTTATGTTCCAGAAGCCTGGGGACAAGTATGAGCATCACAACTACGTGGGAATGAGAGGAGTAAGGCTTCCTGCCTTGATGTAGCCTCCCTGGACCCTGGGGCCACTCAGTCAGAAGTGTTACAGTTGGAAGCCCTGGAGTGGTGGCACTTCGGGGTGGGGGGAGGATGGTTGGACCCGCACCCTGTTGTAGAAATTCAGGTGTAGAGATTCAGTGCTGGTGTGGGTGAGACGGGAAGGGGAGGCCACAGGCAGTGTGGAGACTCCGTAGGCAGGAGCAAGCCCACCCGTTCCCTGTTATCCTGCCCGTGTGAGGCATCAGACTGCCGGTTGGAGAGCAGCCTGCAACCCAGGCTGCCAGGGGCCCAGCCGTGGCCTCAGCACATTGGCAGGCTAGGTGTTCTTCCTTTCTCGGACCACAACTGCCAGGGTGTTGCCTATCTCAGAGGGCCTTTTCTTAAGATTTCAGTGCACCCCCCCCACTCCTGTAACCAGGTTTCTACTACTTTCCCATGAAAGTTTCAGGCACACACAAGGGGTTTTCCAGTCTTCAAAGGGAGGCCGTGGCTTTGCCTGCTGCCTCTGTGCCCTGAGACTCAGCACCAGCCTTGATGGAGCGTGGCGGGGCCTAAACACCCAACCGTGGGCACCCAGACCTGTAGCTAAATGAGACCTGAAGAAACTAACCTTCAGTGGGGGCTCTCAAAGCAAGTTGCATTTACAAACCCTTTTCCTTGAGAAGCTCACACACTTTAGATAAATGCAGAGTGTCTATTTGGGCTAACCATTGGGTAATTTGCATGGTCATATCATACCACATTAAACAAGAAGTGTCCGATACCCTAAGTTCATATGCAAAGTGATCCTGTGTCTTCTTAATGCCTTTTGAATACCACAAAGCATGCATAGTTGGATATAAGCCTGACTCACCCTGAACTTGGCTGTGGGACTTGAGAAGGCCAAGCATCACAGCCTTGTTCTCATTCACTCTAGGGCACATTGCTTGCTGTTGACAAAAAGTGACAACCCAAATGTGAGGATTTCCATTCCCTCGGGCTTGTCTGTTTTGATGGACAAAGTAGGGAGGCACAGAGAAGGCTTCTGGTTCAAAACCAAAGCAAACCAAAAAGCCCTCCAGGTACCGAAGTGTGAGACAGTCTTTCTTCTAACATTAAAATGCAACCTGTAGATTGAAGAGTGATTGCCGGAGTGGCTGAAGCAAAGGGCCAGGGGAGAAATAACAGAAATAACAATAGAATTCTCTAAAATACTAAAACACCTTGAGGCGTCTTTCTTAACTGGTACCACAGTTTTGTGATAGAAATTGTTTGTCAAGTACTTCCCTCCGCGTTAATAAACTTCAGGTCATTTCATCTTCAGAGTAAACCTTGAGAGGTGGGGAGGCTGAGACGCGGAGGAGAGGTGGCGTTCTCAGGGTCACAGCCAGTTAGCAGTGGAGGGACAGCCCTACGCTGGCACCCCCCACTTGCAGCCCGTGGGCCATCCTGCCTGCCCGGCCTGGCTGAACTTCGCCAATTTCGTGTCAGTGCCCGAGGTGGTGCTCAGTGGGAACGTAAATGTTACTTGATTTGATGCTTCACTGTTACGTCAGCCCTTTCTCATGTATACTTGTCCTGGGTGATTTTAGGTCACCACGTCTGCCCTCATTAGGGTCCTCCGTCTTGTACCTGAGTTTGTGCTTAATCAAGGAGGTCTCTGAGGCTTAGCTTAGCGGGTTGTTCGACTGCTTCTCTCTTTTCTTCCCGCAGTTCTGCGCCTTCCTCGGTTCCTTGCTGATCCCCTTCGCCTACCTCACTGTGCTGGAGCTGTCCCGGTCCGTGCCGGCAGCACTGCTCTCCGCTGCCCTCCTCACCTTTGGTAGGTTGTCTTACACCACGCGTCGTGGGCAACTGACTATGAATGTAGCTGGGGATCAGCACGTCCAAAGATCCTGCCTATGGGCCCAGTTCTATAAAGTTCAATAACTTCAGGATTGAGGAAATGTATTATAAGTCTTATTTTGTTCAGTAGTAATACTCACATACATAAATGCTTATACGTAGCAAGCCTTTACATTATTGTAAGGGAGAGTTGGCCTGGGTGATCCTAAGGAACAGACTATCTCCAGGTCGTCCACATTTGAGTTTGGATTGGATAAGAAGGTGAATGTGCGTGTGCGTGTGCGTGTGTGTGTGAGAGAGAGAGAGAGAGAGATGCTTACAATTCTAATTATGCTTCTCTTAGGCTACTGTCAAGATTACTTTGTATTCCTCAAACTAATTTTAGTTGGATGCAAGGCTGATGCCTCAGAAGTAGCTAGGTAGCAGGGGATGATAAAATGGGAACTGAAATATTTTCTGCGGATAATCGTCATGTGGGTAAATGAGAGCTGACTGGTAGAAATTGATCCTGTTGCTAGCCTTCCTCTTCTGAAAGTGACTTCATGACCTTAAAGAGCTTAACATTTAGAGAAATGCAGACCACTTTATGTGGGTATTTTAGCGGCGATTCTGGCCTTGTTTTGATAGATATGTTGCAGGATTATGTGGCCTCTCTGTCAAGGGCTGGTGGCTTTTTCCTTGTGTCTTTAATTTCCCTTTTAGTTATTTAGTTATAATTTAGTTATTCAGTCATTCATTTTTTTTTTTTTCATTCAACAACTGTTTTTAAAGCATCTCCTCTGTGCTAGGCCACTTTTCCTGGTCTCAGAGGATTCACTGATGAGACTTTCTTACCTTGGAGCTTACTTACTTAGTTGGGCAGACAATAAATAGGCCAGTAAGTTACTAAGCCTGTAATGTAACACCCTAAGCAGTAAGTGCAATGTAGAAAATAGAGTCGGGTGAAGAAGAGTCTTGGGGAGTGATTCTGTTTTAGGTAGGGTGGTCAGGGAAGAGCTCCCTGCGGAGCGGGCTTTGAGCAAAGATTAAGCCATGCAGAGATGGGAGGGAAGAGTGTTCAGGCAGAGGGAGCAGCATGTGCGGTGGCCCCGGTGCAGGGCGGCACTTGGGGGAACAGCCACGGGGCAGAGTGGGGAGAGTGAGGCGGTGGTGTTGGGAGAGGAGGCCAGATGGGCAGGGAGACCATGCGGGCTTTGGCGATGTCGTGAGGAGTTTGTTAGTCTGCATGAGCGGGGAGAGTTTAAGAAGGGGCATGATGCAGTGAAATTTTGTTTCAAAAAAATCACTTTGGCTCTTGTATGTAACATGTGCTTCATGTAAAATAGATGCTACCCTAGGTGTAGGCCGTTTGTGGCTGCAGTAGCAAGGTGGCCGAATTCCCTTTTTGATAGTGGAAATAAGGAGTCTTCGTCTTCGGACTGCTCTGTCTGAATGGGTGACACAATCCTTCCTTGGGTCAAGAGCCTAGAAGCAGTGTGAGATACTATTTCTTTTGAAAGATTTTATTTATTTATTTTTAGAGAGAGGGAAAGGGAAGGAGAGGGAGAGAAACATCAGTGTGTGGTTGCCTCTTGTGTGTCCCTTCCTGGGGACCTGGCCCGCAACCCAGGCATGCGCCCTAACTGGGAATCGAACCATGACCCTTTGGTTCGCAGGCTGGTGCTCAATCCACTGAACCAGCCCAGCCAGGCCTGCGATACTATTTTATATCACTGGGCTTTGGTGTAGCCCAAAGCTGTGGCCTTTCGCCTCCCCAAGACCCAGTGATGGCTCAGTGGCCCATCTGGTCTTGACTGCATCGATGCTCACACACAGCTGAGTGCAGGGGGACTGTTTCTTATCGCCAGGGTGTTTGGATCTCAGGGGACCCATCTCTGATGCCCCTTTTGACCACTGAGCTCATGTTTTTCAGACACAGGATGCCTCACTCTGTCCCAGTACATCCTCCTTGACCCCATCTTGATGTTCTTCATCATGGCTGCCATGCTGAGCATGGTCAAGTACAACTCCTGTGCTGCCAGGTCAGAAACTCCATCTTTGGGGGTGGGGGTCGGGAGCCATGGCAGCTCCAGAGTGTCCGTACCGGCTGGGACAGGGCGGGTGCCGACAGGACTTGTCTTGAGGCTGAGTTTCAGGCCAGCTGGCTTTTAAAAAAACTTAGATTGCCCATTTTAGATTGCGAAAATAGATTTTAAAGTTTTCTATACTTGTATTTTTGCTTTACATAAGACTAAGGAAGTGTCGATTATAGTTTTCAGGGATATTATCATTTTTACAATGGGGGTGGATTTCCCCAGGGTTTATGGATTATGAAGGGGTCCTCATGCCTCCTCACTATCTTATAAGCCACCCTGTGTCACACAGGTGCTGGGTGGGAGGTCCCAGGACAACTTTGTCCTTCACATTCTCCGTCCTTGAGGGGCGGGACCCAGAGGAGAGGCTGCCCGGGAACTCCTTGTCTCCCGGTCCCAGCGGTTGTTAAAGCCAATCCTGACTAGCAGTGGGGACAACGTGTGTACAGGCTGGCTTGAATGGCCCATAGCAGTCAGGGTCCCTGCAGACCCTGCTAAGTTCTCAAGCTGTTCTGGAGGGCCTGGTCTTCCCCAGGTTAGCCTTTTCCAGATCATTCCTCTGCCTCTGAGAGAGCAGAATAGGTCATTCATTCTATTCAAACCAAAAGAGCTGGCTCAGCCTAGGCTTTTCCAGAGTCAGCGTGGTTTCACCACAGCAGAGCTCATTCAATTACGTTATGCTAACAGACCCTAATCCAGCAGCCACCAGCTCTCTCTGGCTTTGGGTTATCTTCTGTTTCTACCACATTCACTTCCACCTGGCATTCTTGAATACATACCGTGTGCCAGGCACGTGCTAGGAGCTGGAGGTGCAGAGTACTCACGTTTGAGCTGTTAAGGAGTGTCCACTCTGGCAGGGGAGGCAGCCTGACCATCAGAAAACGGCAGCACCGCACGCTAGATGCCCCACGTGCAGCAACCCTCGGAGCCCACTGCCAGGGTCGGAACCGTACTCCGAGGCTACCTGACCTCCCTGCACTTCGATGGCCTCGTGTGTGACAAGAGGATAATGTCAGGATCTGAATCATGGGGTTAGGGAAGGTTCAAGGTTAATATGTGCACAGGACTCGAAACAGTGCCTGACACGTAGTAAGCACCCAACAGATGCTGGCGTTTATAAGGCCCAGAGGTGGCGGGCCAAAGGAGAGCGCCGATGGAACCCAGGGCTTCTCTGGGTTTTCCTCTCACTTCCACACGATCGGTTACTCCTGAAAAACAAGCCCCTTGCTCACTCTAAGTTCTGTACTTAGTTAGGAAAGCCTTAACCCCAACTCCCCTGAAAAAGATCCTACCCACCTTCACACTGTGCTTCTTGCAGTTTCCAGGGCTTCCCAGGCCACAGCCCCCTGGGAGCCACATGGTCCCTGAGGTTACAAGGCCACGAATGGAGGGCACAGCCCAGCCTCTCAGAGTCTGAGAGACCCTCTGCCCTTTCCCGCTGCTGCTCTTGCTTTTGAGTCGGGTTCCACCTGCCAAACTGAACTCTTTGTCTTGTTGGTTTTCAGGCCCTTCTCTGCCCCCTGGTGGTTCTGGCTCAGCCTGACTGGCATTAATCTGGCTGGTGCTTTAGGGGTCAAGTTTGTCGGCCTCTTTATCATCCTGCAAGTTGGGTGGAACACCATTGCAGACCTCTGGCACCTGCTTGGGGACCTCAGTCTTTCACTGGTGAGAACCCAAATGCTTGTAGAAATGTCTTTGCTCCCCAGCCTCGCTCGGCAGAGCCAGTGGCTTTCTCTGTCCCTGCTGCAGGCGCAGAGTGGCTGTGTCCTGGGCCTGTGGTGGGTGGGATCCAGCCGTCCTCCGTGGGCAGCAGGACGGCAGGGACTGGGCCATGGCTGAGAGGCTGGAGGGATATAAAGGGGGAGGATGGACTAACAATCTTGGGGTTCTCTTTTGGCATTTGTTTCTGCAATGTTTTTTTAATGCTCTACAAACTACTCAGCCAAGGGACTCTGGCCAGTTGGGCTCATGCCAAACATGTGGCAGACACTGGCTACGTGGGCCTCCGGTAAAGTGGCGAGGCGCCTTTCCCCACTCAGAGTTTTCTTTTCCTGACCCTGGGTTTCCAGATGTGGAAGTCAAGAAGGGCCTTTAGGGCTTATTACAACATTACTTACTAAGGGCTGATTCTGTGCCAGGCACGTGCGAAAGGCTTTGCCTTCATTATGTCATTTTCTTTCCCTAACAGTCGTGTGTGGTAGGTAGTTACTACTGTCTCTTTACAATGAGCAACTCGAGGCCTAGAGAGGTAGTGACATTCCCCAGGTCATCCTGGTAGTAAGAGGCAGATGTCGGGTCCAGACTGAGGGGAGGCGGACTCCAGGCCTGAGCTGCTTCACTGTAGTGCTTCTCCATTGCCTCTGAACCCAGTCCCAGCAAGCTCGTTTATTCACTCAGGAAATACAGACAGGCTGTCCACTAAGTGGGGGGCACGATATGCAGGGGAATAAAACAAAGGTCCCTGCCCCCTGGCGACCCTGGAGAGCGAGAAGTAAGTAAACAGGCAACTACAGTGCAGCCAGCAAGTTCTGTGAGAGCACAGAGGAGGGTGTGAACCCAGTCTCACGTGATGCCAGAGGGCTTCTGGGAAGAAGCTGCAGCCCAACATTAAAATAAGGAGCAGTCAGCCCTGTGATGGGCAGGCTGACACAGAACAGGAAGGTGGGAAAGTGCGAGGGGCCAGGCAGTGACTGGGATGTCGAGGGGACGGATGAGCGACGATGCCGGAGATACGGGCAGCACTTCGTTGGTGGTGCAGTGACAGTCTGGGTCAGAGCGAAGGCCTGGACAGGCGGCGGAGCGCTGGCTCGCGTTCAGCCCCCTGCATTGCTGCAGTGGTGGGGTGCTGTGGAAAGCCTTCGGGTCGCCACATATCCTTTCTTCACGGCCGTTTGGGTTTTTTTTTTTTGTTTTGTTTTGTTTTTTTACGATTATGACCTATAGATACATACAGATGACTTACAGATAACTTAAGTCCCCGAGTTACGTATGATGCACATACAAGGTGTGAGGAAGGACAAAGGCCCACGTGCCCAGCCCCCCGCACTGGCTCTGTTTGCAGGTGACTGTGGGGAAACACCTGGCAGCTCGCGCCCTGTGCCTCGTTGTGCTGCCGCTGGCTCTCTACACGGCCGTGTACGCCGCCCACTTCCTGGTGCTGAGTAAGAGGTACCGCAGAGCCTGTCTGGCCCCTCGCTCGGGGCTCCCTCGTGCCTCTAAGCCCACGGATGGGCCCTGTGATTTCTAGGTCTGTAGTTGGGATGATGGGGGGGGGACCAGGGTGTTTCCCTGTTCGTTTTCTTCTGTGGCCTATTTTCTGCATGTCCAAAATGTTCAGAAAGGCCAACACACTCAGTAAAGAATTTCCCCACAGGCAAAAGCCCCTTATCCCTAAACAAAGTTGCTTGTGCTTAACAGGGATGGGCCACCATAAGGGTGCGTGGTGGGGTGAGGGCAGCAACGGCACCAGCAGCAGCTCCCGTGTGACGAGCAGCTGCTGAGGGTGAGGAGCTCCGTGCAGCATTGTGTATCCGTGATCTCTCTAACCAGAATCGTCATGTAGTTCTTCAGATTTTTTTTTAAGTCCCCAATTTATAAATAAGGAGCTGAGGCTAAGCGAAGTCAGGTATCTTCCAAAGGTCACCTGGCTAGGAACTCGGGATTTGGACCTGTTTCTCCTGCTCCATCAGCCTGGTTTGTCTCGCAGTGCCTCACCGCCACGCTGGCTGTACTTTAAACCATCCGAGCGGGTGTTGATGGGGCTGCTGGGAGCTTGTGATTCCTTCTGCTAACGTGGCTCTCTCTCTGCTCCCGCTCTCCCACAGTGGTCCCGGCGATGGCTTCTTCAGCTCTGCCTTCCAGGCCCGGCTTTCAGGAAACAGCCTTCACAATGCTTCCATCCCCGAATGTGAGTGTCTGCAGCCTTTACAGAGGCCAGAGGGTTTTCTGGGAGTTGGATTAGAAAAGAGGAGCGTGACAGCGCGTTCCTTTAGCCTGTAGATGGCAGAGTGGGAGAGAGATCGGTGTTTCTAGCAGAGTCCTCAAGAGAGTGAGTCGGGACCCAGGAAGTGCAGAGGTGGCCGTGCTGAGCAGCAAACTGACCCTAAGGAGAAGCTTCTGGTTGCAGCTGTGAAAGCCTCAAGGCCAGCGCTGGGAGGCCAGAGAGTCTGATGAGGGAGCGAGGACCTTCAGGGCCGCTGGTCAGTTTCCGCACGGTCTTCTGTGACTCACGTGCTTTCCCTCGTTCGCAGACAGTAACCGCGCGCTAGTCACGTTGGCGGGGGTAGATGGATGCCCTCCAGAGCGCAGAGTCTGGTGTAGAGTGTCTGCGTGATGCTCCACAGGGTTCTGTGCGTTGAGTGTATAAAGAGGGAACTCAGAGCGATGGGCATCGAAGGGTGCGAGAGCTAACCTGCCGGGGGTTGAAGGGGGTTGGAGGTATACAGAGCGAGGTGCCTCGGAGTCAGGTCCTGGAAGAATGGGTAGATTTCAGCAGGTGGAGAGGGAGGAGAGGGCATATCGAGCAGAAGGGACAGCGTGATCAAGACCAAGGACAGGGCAAAAGTCAAGGCACAGATTGTATGCAGAAAAGTACTGGAAGACAAGGTTGAAAAGACAGGCGGGGCCACATGATGAGGATTCGAAACGTCTGGATGAGGTGTTTGACTTCATCTCACCAGCGCTGGCGGCCCAGTGGAGGTGTTCGGCAGGGAGGAGGCCAGGAAGGCTGCGCCGTAGGGAGGTGGCACTGGTGGCAAAGTACAGGGTGGCAAGGAAGAGGAGGGGGTGGGGGCAGATCGCCGCTGGAAAGCTGTTGCAGGCACTGAGCTGGGGGTGGCGGTAGCAGCCTTGGGCCCCACTGTGTATGTGGCACAGTCTTCGACCAGCTGCGTGAACAGAGGAATGCGGGAGTGGGCCCTCGCTGGTGGAGTGAGACCTGTTCCAGCGGGTGGGGCGTGGCAGGGTGGGCGGGGTGGGGGGCGCTGAGAGAAGAGGGGCCATGAAAAGGAGACAGGGCTTCTCAGTAACCCCAGGCCTGCAGGGGAGGGGATGTGCTTGGGTTTACTCTGTTTTTTTTTTTTTTTTTTAATTCAGAATAAAAAAATACCCAAATACCATAAAACAGTTGCTTCATATGGTACGAGATACAAAAGCACCAAAGTCTGTCTTAACAGTCTATCATAACATTGATCTTGGAGAACATTCCAGATAAAGACATAAAATGCTTCTTCCTTTATTCCATTGAATGTATGTCCAGACCTTGACCGAAGGCCAAGTTGCTTCTAATCTTTTGCTATTAGAAATAGTGCTTTGATAATACTACTACCACCCTGCTTCTTCTGAAGTGGGAGGGAAGGGGGAGCACCCTGCAGTGAACTCCCTCCGGAGCCGAGCGGCAGGAGTGAGGAGGCAGCTGAGCACCTGGTGCAGGCAGCCCTGGGCCCTGTGGAGTCTGCGAGAGGGTTGGTGAGCCCTGGGGCTGGGGAGGCTTCTTGCACTGCATCTGCTCACACCCTGCACTGTCGTCCTTCCTCCTAGACCTGGCCTACGGCTCTGTGATCACCGTGAAGAACCTGCAGATGGCCATCGGCTATCTCCACTCCCACAGGCACCTGTATCCTGAGGGCGTTGGCGCCCGCCAGCAGCAGGTCAGCGAGCCTTGGTGCGCCTGTATTGCAGCGACACCACGCTGTTTGTGGGACTGAACCAGCCGTTCCCTTTCTCGCTTCTGGCTCTTTGCCTGCTGTTTCCCCAGCTTGAAACATTCTTCCTCTTCCCGCACCCTCTCTTCTTCCCTCTGGCCAACTCTAGCTCCTCTAGGCGTCAGCTGAGGTGCACCCCCCTGACCACTGGGACCCACCTCTACCTGGCACCGGGCGAGGTGCTTCTGGCACCCTTTACAGTCCCGTGTAGTGGCCTTTTGCACATTGAGTTGTGAGGGCTGCCTTTCTTCCTCTCTCTTTGTTCCTTGGTTGTTAGCTCCTCAAGTGCCTGGCACGGGGTAGGTGGTGAGTAAACAGTGGCAGTTGCAACCACAGACCTGGGAACCAGACTAGATTCTCTGGGTTTCAGTCCTGGTTCCACTAAATAAGACTTTGAACAAATTCCTTAACCTTTCTGTATCCTCATCTTTCAACTGGGAAGAAGTAGTACCTCTGTCCATCATAGGGTGCACAGAGAGTACGCACTGGAAGGTGCACAAGTGTTGTCTGAATGCGTGAGCCATGCTGTGCCCATGTCCTTGCGAGGAGTGGGGGTGTGGCTGTGGTGGGCGGTGCCTGGGAGGGAGAAGCAGGACGGGGGAGAGGTTGGTGGGTCAGACTGTGGGAGGCCTGGTGTGTTACGGTAGATCTGACTTTGTTCCGTAGACACAGGGGAGGCACTGAAAGTTATTAGTGGATGACGAGATGTGATTAGATCTCTCATGTAGAAAGGTAATTCCAGCAAGGGTGCGATGGGTTGAAGTGGGTGCAGACTGGAGGCGAGGAACCAGTTAGGCAGCAATAATCATGACAAAGGGTGGTAACCGGAGGACTGAGGGGGGAACGGATTTCAGAAATGCTTCCCAGGGTGAACGTCAGGGCCCGGTGACTGGTGGGTACCAGGGGTGAGCTGTGTCCAGGTCTGTGGTTGGAGGTCCACGCGTGTGTGGTAACGCTGGTTCACCTGTCAGAAACGAAGGAGGCAGAATGACCTGGGAGGTGGGGGAGTTTCCTTTGTGTGTTTTAGATCCGGGTGTGTCACAGGAGGGAGATGTGAGTGTGTAGGAATGGGCATTAGGGACACAGGGGATAGGTGACATTGCGCAGAAAGGGTGTGCAGAGGGAGAAGGGCCAGTGAAGGAACCGCTGGGAACAGCAACATGGAAGGTGGTGTCACAGGTGCTCGGAGCGGCACTAGAAGAGGCTGGCGAGGAGTAAGACACACATACACACACAGTGCACATGTGAGTACCACACATACACGGAGTGCACATGTGAGCACCACACAGAGTGTGCACGTGAGCACCACACACACACACACACACAGTGCACACGTGAGCACCACAAAACCTTAACTCCCTCAAGCGAATCCAGGCGGGGAGGGCTGTATACAGCTCCTGTTCAGGAGTGTGGGCTACCAGAACTTGTAAGCTTCTTGGCTATTCTTAATACCGTTGTCCCTAATTTTTTTCTGAGAAAGCAGAGCCCTGATATCAGCCATAATACATGCATAGTTATTTTCCTAAATGCTAATTCCAAATCTCTTTGCAAGTAAATCAGTCATGTTTTGTCCAGTTGGAGTTGTAAAAATTTGTTTTATGAGAATGCCTGTGTTTCTGTTGTTTCTGGGAGTTTGTGTTCTTGTTTATACAGTTGGCCTAATTGTGTACATCTAGTTTCTTTCTGGGGAGCGGTGGAGTTAGCTGCCTTGGTTTGAATCCTGACTCGCCAGCTAATAAGTTGTGTGACTTTGAAAAAATTACTTAACTTCAGATTCCCTGGAGATGAGGCGGGGAAAACCACGCAGCAGCGTAGCACCTGCAGCAGAGATCAGCTTGCCGCGTGCTCAGAGCGGTGCCGGGGGACAGATGGCAGCCATTGCAGCATCGCATCTCATAGGCCTTTTCCTGTGCTGGCAAAAACGGCTGCGCGGCGTTCGCTGTGGCTGTAATATTCTGTCCTGTGGACGTACCGTCCTGTTAACTGTTCCTCCACTGTTGGACTTCTAGACTCTTCCCAGACTTTTGGGTTAGACCAATCAGAGCATTGCATGTGGGCATACATGCCCCTGCACACGTGTAAAGTCAGTGTGCACAAAATGGCTATGGGCTAGAACTGCAGGTTTCTAGGCTGAGATATTTCTGGAACTTTTTCATGTCCTTTGGCCACTTTCTAGAAACTATAATTCAGGAAGTTTTCATTTAGAGAGTTCGAGGCGTGCACTAAATCCTCTTTGTGTGCCGGAGACTATTTTGAAAGGTATCATGGTTCTGCCTTCTGGGAGGCTGGCACTTTAAAGACAAGGTGCAGGAGACCCGAAAGAGACAAATCAAAAGGCTCTTGTGGGAAAAGACCCCTAAGTGCAGAAGGAAGGAGAGAACCCTGCTAACCAGTGCTGCCTCTGAGTCCTGCTGGGAAACTTGGACCCTCGGGTTAGTGGCTGGGGTTTCTGAAAGGCTGAAGCAGTGCTGGTTTGCTGTTGGGGCTGGTGTGCGTGTCCTGGGGCTGGTTGTGCTGGTAGTGACGGTATTCTCCTTCCCACCTCCTCCCCCCTCCCCCACCCTCCCCCAGGTCACCACCTATTTGCACAAGGACTGCAACAACCTGTGGATTGTCAAGAAACATGATATAAACTCAGGTAATGTGGCAGGGAACTGGTGCTTCTTGTTATTGCCTCCTCTGAGCCCTCCCTAACATTTCTCAGGCCTCCAAAAGAAGGGTATAGAGGTGGGTTTTCCTGAGCATCTTTGACAACATCTTTCTTCCCTGTCTCAGTTACCCTTAAACTGTTACTTATTGAGCTCCTACTATGGCCAGAGTGCTCTTCTCAGCCGAGGGGATTAGCCATGAGCAAGACAGATGAGATCTGTCACTCTGAAGCCAGAGTGTGGGGCCAAGGCTCAGACTTAATCCAGAGGATTACCTGGGCAAGCCACCAGGGGCTGGAGAATGGCCCCAGCTGGGGCACAGGGTGGCCGCTCTCATTTCTAATTTAGAGCACGCCAAGCATCGCAGACCCTAGCGTATGGCGCAGCTCAGGGTGTGTTGATATGATGGAGCGCAGCTGCCTACTGGTCATCCCTGGACTGGGCCAGCCGGAGGGCTGAGAGCCCGCCAGGCCGGTGCCGGCCCCTGACTCAGAGCCTGCTGATCTGCCGCTGCCCAACCTGGGGCCGGCTGCTCTGAGGCATGCTGTTGGGCTCTTGGCGCTTTATGACATGGACCTTGTCTGGATGTTCCTTCTTTTGGTCAGACAGCGAGCTCCTGCAGGTTGTACCTTCTGCTGCAGCCTTGAGACAGCAGAGGGCGTCTCCCACTCACCTTCTGAGCCCTTGCAGATGCTTCTGCGCCTGAAGTGCTCCCTGTGACTCCTCAGCAAACCCCACCAGGCTCAGCCTGTCTGCAGTCAGCTCCTCCTGAGCCTTTGTGGGGAGTGGGCAGATGCTCATCTTAATTCACCTTCTTTGTTCGTTCCCACACCTCCTCCTCTTGCCATGGTTTTTGGATTAGGAACGTGGCCTACACAATCACTGTCTGCGTAGAGTAATGTAATGTAATGTAATGTAATGTAATGTAATGTAATGACTCAGTAATGTAAACAGGACACTCTTGGGCAGGGTCTCTGTCTATACCTTTTTAATACTGGTATTGGCTGTGTTTTGATTCAACAGGCCAGACTTAAATGGTCTCTCATAGTGAGGTGTTATGAGGGAAGGCCAGCTTTACTTTGGAAGTCATGTGGGCACAGGGCAAATCTCTGAAGATCCCTGGTCTGTTACTCCACTGTGGCTTCTTGGTTAAAGTAGTCGCATTTCACCCAGGCAACTAAGGCTTTGTGTGAAGGCAGACAGCTACCAGCATTATGGGAAGTGGGAGCTGTGTGGACTGAGGTGATGGCTATAAATATCCCCCCAAGAAATTTGTATGAAATAAAACTTTCCTCCCTGTTGACTTTTTTGATTCGTCATGTTGCTGATTCATCTTTTAAAGCGATCTTAAAAGGTGTGGGCATCTCTCTGGTTGAGTCTTCTAACTCTCTTGAGAGCCAGTGATCTGTGCTGGTGAATGTATCTTCCTGACTGTGAGTGTGGGTGTCTCACTGTTGGGGACAGAAATTTGCAAGGATTCTTCTGTGTCGCTGTGGTTACTGCCAGTTCCTTTTCCATCGTCCTCGCCTTTCTAGATCCTCATCAGCTTGGCTTCTGGATGTGACAGAGTACAGCTGACTCCTGAACAACGTGGGGGTCGGGGCGCTGGCCTTCTGCGCAGTCGGAAATCCACATGTTGCTTCTGACTTCCCCAAAACTTAACTACCAATAGCCTGCTGTTGACCTGCTTGCTGACAGACAGCCTCGGCAGTTGGTTAACACCTATGTTCCATGTTATGTGTATCGTGTGCTCTATCTTAGAGTGAAGTAAGCTAGAGAAAAGAAAGTGCTATGAAGTGAAGTCATAACGAGGACACAATACAGTCACAGCGTTTACCGAAAAGCCCGTGTGTAGGTGGGCCTGTGCAGTGTAAACCTGTGTTGTTCAAGTGTCGGCTGCCTCCCTCTTTTTCATCATTTCCTCATTTTCTTCGCCTCACACTTCGCAAGTGCATTGCCAGGGACGAGATAATCACTGGCACAATTTGCAGAGTTTAACATTTGATTTTGAGGAGCTCAGGGAATTTGGTGATTTGCATGGAATTAATTTTTGGAAGACCAGCTTTTACTACTAAAAGGAAAATCTTAGTACTGCTTGGCTGCCCAGCTGAAAACCCTCCCAGCGGGGGCTTCGGTGCCCATCAGCCAAGGCCGAAGCTTTGAGCCTGGCATGCGCAGTCTGGCCCCGGCTGTTCACGAGCTCACCTGCTCCCACTCTTCTTCGTGCCCACCCACCTCCACCGTGTGAAACCATCAAATAGTTTTGTTCTTTCATACCTCTGTGCCTTTCCCCGACTTGTGCACCTGGCCAAACTCTCCCTCTCCTTTAAGAGTCTTTTCAAGCATTATCTTGGGACACCCCTCTCTCGTCCTCTGAAAGAGTCGGGGGCCTTTCTCTCTGGTCTCACAGCTCTGATAGGACCTCTGGCACCTGCCACAGACTGTGACTCAGTCTACAGCGGCCATGCGAGCAGGTGGTTTTGGTGTCAGACCTTGTTTCTTCTTGGCAGATCACCTAGACCCCTCGTTCCCAGTGGAGTTTGTACGACATGGAGACATCATTCGACTGGAGCATAAAGAGTAAGCAATGTGCTGTTTGGGGATGGGCCCCGAAGGTAGGGAGTTTTTTACGGCTGGAAATAAACAGAAGTCCAATGTGGCTGAGGGTATATCCGTGGAACCAGGCTGCATGCTGGGACCGTAGTGCTGTTTCTGCGAAGGTTGATGAGATAAGCTGACGGGCCTTTGCCTGCCTGTTTCGGCTTTGGGGAGCTTTGACGTTTGAAGGTATCTTTCTAAGAGGACAAAAGAAAAAATTTCAATTGCCCAAAACTGCTTTGTCAGTGGCCACCTTTAGAAAGATATAAGAGTCTGTTTCCAAGAATATGGCAAGCTAGTTTATTTAACCAAAGTTCTCATTGAAAATAACAAATATAAAAACTGGAATATAAATATAAAACTAGAATAATGTAAAAGCATCTTCGAAAAAGCACCAAAGACCTGGCAAGATAGTAAGGGGTCACCAGGCCAGAATCTAAGTGAAAGGGGATCCATGGAAATAATGGGGCACCGTGCTGTGACCCCCGAGTCTGGAGTTTCTGTCCTTGATTTTGACTGCTTCTTGAGAGGTGGAGTTTTAAAGTCAAAGCCCTGGGTTCACTCAAAGTGATAAATTGATTAACTGATCCCCCAAATTGGGAGCCCCAAAAAGGTTAGAGTAAGGGTAAATCTGCCCCGTCCACGCATGAAAGGGTTACTTTGGAGCCGAGCAGAGTGCTTGGGAGGGCTTGGGGGCAGGGGTGGTTGGGAGGCACCACCGCTGGTTCCTGAGATGATGTAACTACTGGTTGGTTGATCCTCATGTGGATTTGCAGCCCAAATTCATTTCACCTGGATGGTCTCAAAACCTTCAAGGCAGGAGTTTAAACAAACATGATGGTAAATTGGTAATGTCTCCTAGCTGTCTGGCTAAAAGCAAAGGTAAATCTTCTTTTGGGAAAGACATTGTCATCTATTCCCATAAATAGCTTTTCAGTGACAGTGAATAGTACACAGTAAAAAATAATTAAACACACAAGGAAATAGGACACCACATAAAGAATCAATAAGAACAATGGATAGCAGAAGCAGCCCTCAAAAGTTTCATGTACTATCCTTGGCCATGTGGCTCAGTTGGTTGGAGCATCATCCTGTACACCAAAAAGGTTGCGGGTTTGACCCCTGGTCAGGGCGCATATGGGAGGCAAATGATTGATGTGTCTCTCTCCCTATACTTCTCTCCCTCCCTCCCTTCCTTTCTCAAAAATCAATGAACATATCCTTGAGTGAGGATTAAAGAAACATTTTTTGTGTGTACTAGAATTATCAGGTACAGATGTTTTTAAAAATCAGGGATTATATATAGAAAAGCTATGAGAGTATTTTTTCCTGGTCATTACGATTATGGATACTTAAAATTTTAATTGTATTATTAAGTATTTTTCATTTTATTAATAAATTAAAACATTAAATTTTATTTTTTTAATTTCCAAAATTTTTATAATGAACATTTATTTCTTATTGTGGATTAAAGTAAGCACAAAGTAAACAAAAGCTAAATTAAACCCCCACTTCCCCCACAGATCCCTCCTTTATAAAGCTGGTGATGGGAGCAGAAAGAGCAGGTGGGAGGGAGGAGGGCTGCTGTCTCAGGCATGTGTAGATCACAGATTTTGATTTTCCTCTCCCCACACCTGCAAGCTAGTGTTCAAAGCCACCGAGCTGTTGTCGTCCCACCACCCCCAGGCTCCCCCCTGAGGTTAGCCCCTTTGTCGGCATGTAGTCCGGTCACCTACCATTTGTCCCTCCCGGTCTGGGCAGTTCTTCAGTTCTCTGGATGTTTCTCGTGAGTACGGTAAATAGGCAAGAAGTTGCTGTCATGTTGAATTTAATACTCAGATTCCTTTTTTTAAAAATTTTTGTCATACTAACAGATGAGTCTTAAGTATTCTTGGTTGAAGAGGAGATGTTTCTCTTTCCTTTCTCTTTCGCATCTCTTTCCTTCAAGGTAACGGCACTTCTCTCTTCCAACTTCCAGGACTTCTCGGAACTTGCACAGTCACTATCATGAGGCCCCCCTGACCCGGAAGCACTATCAAGTCACTGGCTATGGCATAGTAAGTGAGTGACGGCAGTGTGAGTAGGATGTGAAAAGCGGTGGGCCTGGCTCTGGGCCACACGCGGACACAGCCTCCCAGGACCCCAGCAGGTCCCTAAGGAGGGCAGGCTGCACAGGGGCTCTCTGCACGTCCGGGGGCCTTGGCTGGGCTGGCCGTGGGGAAAGCAGCCCGTGAAGTCTGTTTGTTTCCGCCTCTTTCCTCCCATGGTACCCATGCCATTTTTATGTTCTTACACATAATAAATGTCAAATGTGAGTACTATTTGGGTCCCTTTTAAATCACATTGGACATTGAAGCCACAGACCCACAATGGGACCACAGGTGACTGTGTAAGTTTATCCTTTGCCAGGTCCCAAAGTCCTATTTGCCTTACATTTAAAGATTACTTTCCCTGGCTGGTGTAGCTCAGTGGATTGAGAGCAGGCCTGTGAACAAAAGGATCGCGGTTCGATACCCAGTCAGGGCACATGCCTGGGTTGCAATCCAGTTCCCGGCAAAGGACGCATGAGAGGCAACCCATACATTGATATTTCTCTCCCTCCCTCTCTCCTTCCCTTCCCCTGTAAGGATAAATAAATAAAATGTTAAAAATTAAAAAAAAAAAATAGATTACTTCCCCGTTCTGCAGAGGGATACTAACCACATTGCTTTTGGATTTTTACCACCTTGGGGTGATGCAGTTAATAGAGGAAGCTCAATGAGTACTTAGGGCTCGAGGAGTAATTTGAAAACAAAAACAGCCCGTGGGTAACCAGACTTATGACTCTCAGTTACGTTCCCCTCTGGGGCTTTGGTGCATGAGTCAAAGTCCTGGGTTTCATATAGGGGACTTGAATCCTCTGTATTTGCTCATCCCAGTGAGTGCTAGAGCCAAGCCTCTGAACTTCCCCTTGTGGGCCTCTACTGAGGAGAGTTAGACACAGTTGTCTTAATTTCCAGAGTGCAACACCCAGGCCAGACCCTTCTGGCTTAGGTGAGTGAGAGCCCAGACGGCCAGGGTGATGGAGGCCAGCGGCCCAGTGCACTTGTGTTGGCTCAGGGGGAGGCCTCGAGTTTGGTTTAAGGGTAGAAGCGTCTGTTTAGAACTTAGCCACTTGTCCTGTGCAGTGAAGGGTGGGACCTCCGGTCCAGGAGTTGGACCACGTCCTTGGCCATGGCAGGGAGTGGAGCAGTGTCCATCACTTGGGGTATTTCCGTGGCCCTCGCGTTCCCTTTCCTGCCTCAGTCATTGCGGGCAATTCGATCTTCAACCTTTGTGACATGGTGACATCTGAAGTGCCCTCTCTGAAGTCATCTTACTTTCTTTGTACTTTTTTCTTGATTTATCTGGCAGAATGGGACAGGGGACTCAAATGATTTCTGGCGGATCGAGGTTATAAACAGAAAACATGGAAACCGGGTCAAAGTGCTGAGAAGTCGCATTCGCTTCATTCATCTGGTCACGGGTTGTGTCCTGGGCTCCTCGGGAAAGGTTCTGCCCAAGTGGTGAGTCTCTGGGGCTTTGGTGTTCCAATCGGGGTTCATGCTTTTCCTTTTGCACTACAAGTGTTCCAGAAGCTTCTGCTCCTCCATTGTCAACATTCACCTTATGTTTGCTTATTATTAGTGGGAGGTGGAGGGAGAAAAGGCATCAGGTGTTACAGAGTCCCAGAGTTCCTTTGGTGTTTTACGTGTTTGGACATTTGAATGTTTGTACGTGTGGTTTGTGACAGCTGCCTGGATCTAGAGATCTTTCTAAAATGGGCATTCTGTATGCCAGAACACGCCTAGTGCAGGGGTGCCGAAGGCGTGGCCACTGCGTTGAAGAGAGGGGTGCCGTGGAGGAAGGGCAGGGGGCGGCACTTTGCTCTGGTGAGTGGCGGGTCTTCTGTGACTGCCTGTCTCCACAGGGGCTGGGAGCAGGTGGAAGTCACTTGCAACCCGTACCTGAAGGAAACCCTCAGCTCTGTCTGGAATGTGGAGGACCACATCAACCCCAAACGTGAGTGAGGGCACTTCCTGGGCCGGCTCTGACCTTAGAAAGAGAAGCTGTTACAGACGCTGCTGCCACTTCACCTCATTGTTTCCACTTTCTTTTTAAATCTCATCTTTTCATAAGAGCTGTCTGGAGAGGTGGCTCCTTTTCCTTCCCGCCCACTTAAACTGCCACTCCTTGAAATGACCACGGACCACACTCAAGGCCAGAGCTCAGTGCCTCTTCTCACTTTCCTTGCCTTCCGCTGGATTGTTCTCTTCTTCCCCGCGGCCCCCGTGTTGCTGGTCCCTGCGTCCATCTCCTCCTGGGCCCTTCTGAATCCTGCACTGTGGGCACCTCCCCACCCCCAGGGGTCGGCGTAGGCTGGGGCTCCCCCGGTGGAGAGCGCTTGTCCTCCCTGCATCCAGCCAACACGTCTGCATGAAGTGACAGCCTCAGCCCTGGGTCCGAGCCCACAGCTGTGCTGCGGGCCGCAGTTCGGCATTTCCACCGCAGCGCCCTCTCCTGCTCCCCGGGTGCTGGATTCATCTCTGTGCTTGTTAGACTGCACACTCCTTGCTTCTGCTCGATTTCTTCCCTCCACGCTTCCTGTTTCATTCTTTTTACCACCTAATAATTTAACCAACCAGCTAATTAATTAACTAAACAACTCTTTGCTGAGTGTGACTGGACCATGTGGAGCCTGGGGAAACACCGGGGAATGGGGTGGACTTGGCCCCTGTCCTCACAGCCTCCTGCCGAGCAGGGGGCGCAGCATTTGCTACAGTGCTGAAGTGAGGGGCTGCTGTGCTGAGGCCGTGGAGCTCCCGGGGACGGGCCTGCCGCCGCTTGCCTTTGTATTTCCCAGGATGCCTGATGGTGCTCGGTAGAAGCCGAATGAGTAGTCAAGGATGGGGCCAGGCTTTCCTCCCTGTCCTCGGCACGTCCTCCTACTTGGCAGTCAGCCTGTCGGGAAAGCTGCGCTCAGACTCAGCACCCACACTCAGCCATGTGGGTGCCACGAGCAGCGGTGAGAGAGACGGTGCAACACAGCTTTTCTACTCTGCTCTTCTTCTAGTGCCGAACATCAGCCTGGACGTGCTGCAGCCCAGTTTTCCTGAGGTCTTGCTGGAGTCCCACATGGTGATGATTCGGGTACTGTGTCCCCCACCCCGCTGCCTGGTGGCTCCCCTGAGAGTGCTGGTTTAGTTGCCTTCAGAGGCATTTCTGGTTATCACGGAACGCTGATGGTGATGAAGACGATGATGGTGATGACAACAGCGATGATACCTGTGAAAACTTATGTAGCCTTTAGGTGCCAGGCACTACCCTAAGCCCTGTACGTATATTGACTAATACTTATTATGGTCCTATGGAGACTGTTGTTCCCCGTTTACGGATGCGGGCATTGAGGCCCAGAGAGATGAAGGCCTTGCCGAGGGTCCCTGGGCTGAGTGTCAGGTCCCCGGGCTGAGTGTTGGCTGAGTGTCGGAGGTGGGCCCAGGTATTGGAGCCAGGCCAGCAGGCTCTGGGGGGTGGGCAGTGCGAGTGGCTGACGCATTCCTCCGCCCTTGGGGATGCTCGGATCTGCCCAAGGGGCGGAGCTCTGTGAATCAGAGTGTCCTTGGGTGAAGATCCCGAGACACTGGTAGTTCCTTCCATCCTATGAAATTTTGAGCAATTAGGATGAATAGCTAATTTGAGTGTGTCATTTACATGCAGCGTAAAACCCTAACCGTGAACCCCTCATGTTCCCAGGCAGAGATAGGCCATTTAGGGGCGTGGCTGGTTGTCTTAGGCTTTCCTGAGACCCCTTGTTTGTGCTCTGTATCCTTAGTAGCTGACAGCAGTTGCGGTGTCAAAGGTCTGAGAACATTTAAGGGAGGAAATCATTACGTTGAGGAGTTTTACCCACTAGTTTCCGCCTTCCCTGGTGCAGGGCACACACCGTGCTGCAGGGGCTGCTCGCAGGAACCCCTTTCCCCCGGTGGGGGAAAGCCGGCATTCAGCCGGGCTGTGTGTGGAGTCACTGTATCCCCACCCCCGTGGCAGCTGTTGTTTTCCCTCTGGTGAGCCGTTGTGGAGTGGACTTTTCTGGAAGTGATTATGTAAGCAGTGTCAGTGACTACAGTCGACTTCAATCACCAGATTAGGCTTAAAAATTCAACTTTTGTCATTTCTGCACATTGGGAGGTGATGAGTTGACAGCAAGCCATCTCTGGGTCATGTCTTCTCTGACTTCCTGCTTGTAGCTGTCACTGTGGCCTGATGACACAGCTCCTTTGACTGTGTGCCTGTCAGTCAAAGTACCGTTCCAGGTCTGGGTAGAATTTTAAGACTAAGTCTAATAGTCTCATTCATTCTTCCATTATCGAAGAGGTAGAGTCCAAGAAGAAAAAGGACATAGGGGACCTTTCTTACTAACTGATGTGGAGTTGGGATGGGGAGAGAGATCAAAACAGCCCAGACGGCGGAAGCTGCAGGGCAGAGCCAGTTTCCGCCAGCTGAGCGGAGGGCCGAGGGCCTGGGTGGAGGAGGCCCGATGGGGTTAGTGGGACAAGTCCGCTGCAGGCGTTAAGCATAGAGAATGGTGCACAAATGTATGTGCCCCTAACGGTTACAGGTTTTTCCTTTCTTCCATGTCTTGGTTTAGTCAGGGAACTGGCTTTCTCAGAGTGCAATGCAGTGAGTAGGGTGCCCTGGGCTTATTATAGCTCTGGCTGGGGTCCCCGAGTTTGGGACTGGACGGTACTGATTTGAAGGAGTCAGTTCCTCTCAGCTGGTGCTCAGGGGTCCAGAGTGACTCATTGTTCACTCTGGGGCCTTTCCGATGGCCATAGTGGTTCAGGGGCTGTGCATCGGGCCCCTTTGGGTCTGACCCCCCCCATGGCACTTTGTCCCTGGAAGAGCAGCACAGCTATTGTGCGGGGGCCTGCAAGTGATTCCCAACCTCTCAGGTGGTAGGATTAATGAGGTGCCAAGTGGTGGTTCGCGGAACCAGACCTTCTGGATCTTTCTTCTTTTAAAAAAAGATTTTATTTATTTTTTAAAGACAGGAGAAGGGAGAGAGAGAGAGAGGGATGACTGATGTGAAAAACATCAACTGGTTGCCTCTGGCATACTCCCATCCAGGAATCTGGCCTGCGACCCAGGCATGTGCCCTGACTGGGAATCGAACTGGGGACCTTTAAGTTCACAGGCTGGCGCCCAGCCCACTGAGCCACACCAGCCAGGGCCTGGAGCTTTCCTGGGCCATACTAGTTGTTCTCAACAGAGGGTGATTTTGCCTCCCGGGGGATATTTGGCAATGCCTGGAGACGTTTTTGGTTGGCATAGCTGAGGAGCAGGGCTGCTTCTGGCATCCAGTGGGCTGAGGCCAGGGATGCTAAACATCCCACCCTCTGCAGGACAGCCCCGCACCAAAGGCTTCTGCAGCCCCAAATGGTGGTGTGGCTGAGGCGGAGAAGCCCCGACCCAACTCCCAGCACCTCACTCCTCTTCGGGGAAACGCCTCTCGGTGTGTCCTGGTGATGAGGCGAGTGCCAGTCCTGGAGGTTAGGACCCAGGGTCCTGATCCTTTTCCGTCTGGTTTTGCCGTGTGGACACAGGTTGTTAGGTGTTCTTGGCGGCTGGATTGAAGGAGCCGAGCGTGGGTCCCTCAGGCTGAGTGCGCACTCTCAGCCAGAGTGATAGCCCTTCCCGTAGGTAGACTGTGTCTCTGGAGGGCAGAGGCCCCTTACCTTCTCCATGTGTGAAGCACAGGTGTTCATGGAGCACACAGACAGACTTCAGCAGGGCTGCGGTATTACAAGGTCATGGTGCGGCCTAAAGTTCAGGAACTCATCCGTGTTCCTGGGTTTGTGCTCGAAACTGGCCTTCCGAGGGGAGGAACAAGTCAGCCCTGGTTTTACAGCCTCCTCCTCCCCCTCTCGCACCTGGCCTTAGCTTGTAAGACGGGCTCAGGTTCCGTGCCCGCAGGAAGCAGACCCCTCATTCCTCTGTCTCGGAGGCAGAGAGGGTCTGACTGGACTCCCAGGTGGGAATTGGAGGGCTGCTTGTTGGGAGAAGCAAGGCCGTTGTGTAGGTGGGTGGACAGTGACAGAGAGTGGGCACCTGGTCCTTCCCGCAAGGGAGAAAGTGGGGAGAGGGTTCCTCCTGACGCTTGGCCGTTCATCAGAGAACCCGTGCCGCTCTTCTCTGTCAGCCCCTCGATCGGTCTTGACCAGCTTTTCTTTGCCACCTTCCTGCAGGGGAACAGCGGCCTCAAACCCAAAGACAATGAATTCACGTCCAAACCCTGGCACTGGCCTGTCAACTACCAGGTAGGGCCCCAGGCTAGAGCTCTTCCCAGGAAATGGAGCCAAGAAAGGTCCCGTTGAGACTTGGTAGAGGTGGGGTGACAGGGCGAGGCCTTGCCGCCTGGCGTGGGGTGGCTGGAGATGGGGCTCTGTGTCCTGCCCTGGCTCTGACCCAGCCTTCCCAGAGAGCTCATGCAGGCTTGGTGCACTCGGAGCCTCCTGCCCAGACTCCCTGTCTGTGAAAGGTGACCAGCCTCCCTCCCCCTGAACTCGGGCAGCTGGGAAGAGCTGGGCCCAGATCAGCAGCCTGTCCTCTGCTCCCCAGGGCCTGCGCTTCTCAGGGGTCAATGACACGGACTTCCGTGTGTATCTGCTCGGCAACCCGGTGAGTGCCCGCACGGGCCTGGTTCCGACCCTCACGCTGGCCCGTGGAGAGCTACGGCTGTCCTCTCACCGCCCCGTCCTCGCTCCATGCAGGTGGTGTGGTGGCTGAACCTGGTGAGCCTCGCCCTCTACCTCCTCTCAGGGAGCATCATCGCTGTCGCTGTGCAGAGAGGGGTGCAGCTGCCTGTGGAGGTTGAAGGTCAGGTCCCTGGGCCTCTCCCTCCCCACCTGGCTGCTGGCAGGCAGGGTGCCTGCGGGCAGGGGAAGGCCTGCCTGTGGACGGGCCGCTCTTTCCCTTCTCCTTTGCCTCTTAAAGCTCAGTCACCAGGTGCCTGGTGCTGTGTGAACCCTGCACCCTCCCAGCAACCCTGGAGGGTAGGGATTGTTGCCCCCACTTGGTGGATTAGGAAACCAAGGCACAAGACTTGGTTAAGGAACTTGTCACAGGACACATGCTTACAAGTACTAGAGCTGAGGGTCACACCCACGCAGTCTGTTCGGAGTCTTCACTATTAACCTCCGCTCCGTACAGAGCCACCCATCTTGTCTCTTCTGCCCACTCCTTGTTCCCTGGCCCTGTCCTCTGGTGGTGTAGAGAGGAGCCCGCGTGGCACAGTCCATGGGCCCCCATCCTAGTGCTGTTCCTGGCAACTTCCGCTGCCACGGCACCTGAGACACTCGCACAGGCTGTCTTGGCCTCTGCAGCTCCCTGTCTCAGCAGCCAAATCCCGGACTCTCTCCCGTCCCTCCTCCATCCTCCTCTCTGCCCTTGCCTCGGCCCTGCCAAGATCTGCATGTCCGCAGAGGTGTGGGAGATGGAGGTTGGGGTGTGTGGGATTGTGGTCACGTTAGAGGCTGCACTGCCTCCTGCTGTGGGTGCTGAGGCCTTGCTGGGTTGGGTGGGTAGTGAGCAGGGCTCTTGAGAGCCAGGTGTTCCTCTCTTCTGCCGGCTGCCGGAGGGTTGTTCGGCTTGGTCCTGGTGAGGGAAGGAAGGCCCCGTTGGGTGGTGTGGCCTCTTCATGTCACACAAGGAAGGAGCAGAGCTGGCCTCGAGCCCAGGTCTCTGCCCCTCCCGGCCTGCTGACTGGGGCTGTGCCCCTCGGACCCAGGGCTGTCCCAGGTGCTGCTGCGAGGAGGTGGTCAGCTGCTTCTTGGCTGGGTGCTCCACTACTTCCCGTTCTTCCTGATGGGCCGGGTCCTCTACTTCCACCACTACTTCCCCGCCATGCTCTTCTCCAGCATGCTGACAGGTCAGCACCGCCCCCCTGGGCTGGGCGGGAGGGGTGGAGGCCCCCTGGAGCAGCAGTGCTGAGAGGGCATCTCTCTGATGGGTGGGGCTGGGTTTCTCTCCTGTCCGCCAGCCGTTCTGTGGGACACTCTCCTGCGGCTCTGTGCCTGGAGCATGGCCTCCTCTCCTCTGGCCAGCAGCATCCACGTGGTGGGAGTTGGGAGCCTGCTCCTGGGAACGGCCTACAGGTGAGCTTCCCCGCACTTTGCATCCCTGCTGCCCGGCCCCCACCCTGATGCCTCAGCCCTGTGTGCGTTGCAGCGTCTCCTGGGGTGCTCTCAAGGCATGCTGGGTGCCTGCCCTCCACCTCCAGAGGTTCAACTCATGGAGACCCCATTTGGGTCCTGTCGGCCGCAGTTTTCAAAGCTCCCCAAGGGACCCTAATGCACAGCCAGATGGGAGAGTCATGGGGCTAACTCTTTGCACTCTTTCCTTATGCTGATGGTTCCCAGCTCTTATACGGCCAGCCCACCTGGAGGGCGCCCCTTTGCAGTCACAGTGGCTCCCTCCTGGGACAGCATGCAGTGGGGTCAGGAAGAGAGTGGGCCCTGGGGTGAGGGGCATAACCACACCACAAGGAAGGAGGGTGTTGTTTGGAAAGCCACCCAGCCTCTCCCCTCCTTGCGGGCCTCGCAGACTACCCGCGGGGAGTCATTGCCCTGTTGGGCTGGGGGCCGTAGAAACGTGTGGATGGGGCGTGGTGACCTGTGGCCTGAGAGCACTTCCACATTCTACCAGATGTGGTCTCTCCTGGGCTTCTGGGGAAGAGCCCTTTCCCATATTGTCATTAAGTCAGCGTCTACTAAGCTCTCAGGCTACAGTGTGCTGGTGGCCAACTCTGGCAGGCAGGGCAACGGAGGGAACAGGTCTTGTAGGTGGAGAGGCCCCCACGGGCTCCCACAGGAGTGCATCTCAATGGCCTGGGGGGCTGCTGGTCCCCATGGAGGCCCCGGGATGCCGACTGCCTCCCTCTGGACTCTCCTCACAGCTTCTACCTCTTCCACCCTCTCGCTTACGGGATGATTGGTCCCCTCGCCCAGGACCCCCAAAGTCCGATGGCAGGACTGAGGTGGCTGGAATCATGGGACTTTTGAAGCCACTGCAAGGACTCCAGCCCCAGTCCAGGAACTTCCTGGGGGACAGCCAGCTGTGGGGCCCGGCCCCGGACCCTCCAGCCGTGGCGGGAGCTGCCCGAGGCATCCTGTTGCCTGCTAGGATCACGTTCCAGGAGCAGACCCGGACTTCACCCCAGCACTGGAGGGAGCTGCAGCTCTGCCTGCAGGCTCCACTGCTGGTCCTGGCTTAGCCCCCGAGGCAGGACAGCTCCGCTCAGGCCCGGTCCCCAGCGCATGCCACCTAAGGAAGGATGAGGGTGCAAGAGAGCGGGTGGGAGTGTGAGGGCACATCTGTCCACACACCTGTGGAACATAGACTGTGACTGTGGACAGCTGAGTGTCACACACTCTAAGAAATAGTCCAGGTGACAGTCATATTTTCTGGTATCTTTTTCACACTGGATTTGGTTTGCAAGTAGGGCCCAGCAGCAATCTCCTGACCTCCAGGAGGGCTGAGGGCGCCAACCCTACCTTGAGACGTCAGCACGGGCAGAGCAGCTGGGGTGGGCAGAGCTGTGCTGCCCTCCTCCTCATAAACAAGCAAGTACAGCTGAGCGCCCCTGAGCTGGAGGGTGGCCTCCCTGCGGCTTCCCTGTGTGGCTGCTGCCGAGAAGTCTGTGTGACAGCAGGTGGCCAGATTTCCGGCTGCAGTGTGCACAGGGGACTGGGCTCCCGCATGAGGCAGCCAAGGACCCACCAGCCCTTGGTTGGCTCCCTTGGCCCTTGGCTCCTCGCTCTCGGAGACTGTCACAACGATGAGATTGGCAGGAGGAATGGCATGCTGGGTGCCAGAGGTGGTTTCTCACTACCCATGCTTTTCCTCTGCATCCAGCGTGGCTGTGACCACAGGACAGATGCATTCTCCTGGTGGCTGGGGCGCCCTTGGGCCCCTTGCTGGGCAGCCAAGGTGGATGTGTTGCAGAGCAGGGGCCTGTGTGGCACCAGTGTCACTCACTCAGTGTTTCCTATTTGTACTTCTCAAGTCCTCCCCTGCCAACACCCCCTTTTACTCCCCTTCAATCCCCATCCTTTGTGTCCTGGTGTCACCAATCTCTTTCTCCCTGAAGACCCCAAGCACCTAGAAGCGCACTAACACTTCTCCTCTCTATCACTTTGAACCCCGGGCAAGAAGCTCAGAGCTGTTCCTCTCACTTCCTCCCCAAATGAAAGGGATTAAGAAAGCCCTTGGGTCGCAACAGAACCAACTCAAGGCCAGCCCTTCTGCCTGCCCCCCTTACCCCCCCCAGTGCATGACGGCATATTTATTTGGTCTCAGAGGACCCTGATGCTTTGAGGTTAATGCTGAGTCCCTGCCACACTCCATCTTCCCTCCTCTGTAGCCCCTACCAACTCTGACAGGGTCACAGCTCTTTAGAGCATCAGCAGAGGCGGTTGCCACGGAGACTGGAAACTGGTCTTGGGGACAAGCTGTGCTCCCTACTGGGTGATGGGGAGGGAAGCTTCTGGCCACGAGTGGACGTTCAGACCATCATTAATGTTAATAGAGGAAATACAGCAATATCAAAAGCAAGGCACGTCTGTTAATTAGATCTGGGTCCTGATGACCTCCCTCCCCCAGGGCTGCTGCCCTTCTGACTTCCCCAGCAGGAAGCACTGCCTCCTGTGTGCTGAATCTGGACTGCTTGCTTAATTGCATTTCTGGAAGTCAAGGAGAACAGGGGTGGAGAAACCTCTGCTCACCCCTTCCACACTGGCACTGCCCTCCCCTCCTTCCCGTAGGTGGAGTTGGTTTCTTCTGAGCTGGGTGGGGGCAGCCACCTGGCATGCTCCTGGAGGTAGATCGCAGGAATCCGTGCTTGGCCCTGAGCGAAGAACAGTGGTGTGCAGTGACAACCAGCAGGTGGCTGATGTTCCCTTGTGCCTTGTGTTTCCTAATAGGAACTCTTGGGAAGGGAGGGGCTCTGAAGGAGCCAGAGGGGCAGCCACTCTGAGCGTGTGTGAGGAAGGGGGGATCTCAGGCAGCTTCCTGCCCATCTCTCCCGCGAATTTGGCCACACTGGGGACAAAGGGTTCCTCTGTCTCGCACTGCTTTCTGAGGATGCGAGAAGGACAGTTGTCTGCTCACTCCCTATTCTTTCTCCTCGCCCAGACTGGCATCTACTTTTCTGGGGACAAGGCCATATGGTTTGATGCAGCTGCAGGCACTGAGGTGCTCTGGTTGGAAGATGCGGGGAAGTAGGGCTATGAGGGTGGAGCTTTGACTGCGGCCTCCAACCTGTCCCCCCCCCCCGAATTGGCAGAAATGGACATGTCCCACAAACTTACTGGTGGAGGAAGAACACATTTGTTGGTGAGCCCAACCTCCAGCCAGCTTCTTTATATTTCAAAAAAAAAAAAAAAAAAAGTTTCCATGGATAATCAGAGGCCATTTACTTTTGTAATAAATAGCTCTTATTTTGAATGGCATGTCGTTCTGGTTGTACTTAATCGAATTTGACTTGCCCTCTGGCTCCCAGAAAGAGAAGAATGTTTCGAGTGCAAGAACCGTTCTACTGCGTCTCGTGTCTGAGGCTGTTCTCGTTCTGGCTGAGGCCTGGGCTGGGCAGGGGAGAAGCATTTACCCCAGGGAGCATTTGGGCCCTCCCATGTGCAAGGTTACAGGAGTCGTGTTGGCTATTTTGTTTTATTTAAATTTATTGGAAAGTACGTAAGAAGCTGGGCCTGCTGCTTCCTCTTTTTACCTGCCCACACAGTATAGAAAGGGGTGAGAGAGAGAAAGTAAGTCGTGGACTTCTGAGACAGCTCAATGGCCCAGCATTGTAGCAGCTTCCATTCTGTCCCCATCCTCAGAGGGACCTTCTTTTATCAGGAGGGATGTCAAGGGTCCCAAGCAGGTAAGAGCTGACTTGAGTCGGACAGCAGATGAGGAGGAGAGGAGTGGCACCGCACTGAGCAACTGGGGGTCTTCTGGGCTAACTGACCACCTTCCTCTTAGGACCAAGAGTATTGGAGGCGGGGGAGGGAGGGGTCGTGCAGCTCTTCAGCAGGTGGAACATGCTGAGGGTCAGCAGGTTGGAAAAGGACCAGATATTTCATGACTGGCACAGTTTAGTTTCCCAAGTCCTGACACATCTGTGACACTCGATCTCATAGAGGCCTAATGCAGTCACTGCTGTTTTGTCCGCAGTCTACCAATGAGAGTAAATTACTTGCCCAAGTTCCCACCATTAGTAATCAGCGGAACTTGGACTAAGCAGCAAGGTGGGTTTTTTCTGCCTCTCCAGCCTGGTTCTGGGTCTAGAAGCACCTTCCCAGGGTACCTTGGCAGACATGCCTCCCTTGAGGAGAAGATGTGGGCTCAGCTCAGGGGTGTCCAGATTCAGCCTGTTCCTTCCGCCATTCTGCTGAACGCGCTGACAGTTCCTCTAGGGCTTGGTGGTTCCTGGTGCTCCCAGACCAGTGGTGTCCCAGAGGAAAAAGGCCCTGATTTGGAGCATTTGTCAGCTTTCCTGGCGTAAATACTCCCATGATGCCCTGTTTCAGGCTGACGACCCAGTGTCACTGTGTGAGTTGGAAGGATGCAGACACGGGCTCTCGCAGCCGTCTGACAGCCAGTTCCACTCCGCCACTGACCCCAACCCGGCGACCTTGGCTGGTCTGAACTCTGGACACAGCGTTTGGCCAGAGTCCATGGAAGTGAGGGAGGCAGTGGTGTGTGGAGGCCTAAGGACGGGCCAGAGCGAGACCTGAGGTCAAGTCCTGGCCTTCCCACTTGTTAACTGTGTGGCCTTGGGTTAGTTGTTTTACCTCTTTGCCTGCGTTTCCTCAATGGTAAAATGAGGGCACAGTAAGTAGTACCTACTTTGTAGTGTTGTCACGAGGATGAAAAGAGTTCATGATGCAAAAAAAAAAAAAAGTGATGCCAAGTGCCTGGCACAGTGTCTGGACATAAATGCTCGACAAACGCCAGCTCTTCATTACTGTTGATAATTGGTCCCAGGGGCAGCACTGCTCTAGAACAGCATTTGAACTCCCCCCTTGGTTAGAACCTCCGGCCCAAGTTGTGGGCAGGTGCCAGGCAGGGAGGGGAGCTCCTGGGACTTCTTCCCAGCCACTCAAATGCGGATTCAGACCCTCCCCTCCATCTCCGGTTGGAGAACAGCACCTCAACTACACAGGCCCAGCCGGATTCTTGGGCCTTTTCTCTAGGGGGAACAGAGGTTAGACCGCGCTTAGCCCTCTTCCGGCTCCTCCCGGCTCTGGAAAGGCAGAGCAAGTGCTGACTTCACCACTGAACTTGCTAAGACTATTACCTCCCATTAACTTATCAGGCCCCAGACCCATCCCAGGGAGAGAGGAGGCAGGGAGGATGGACCTGCTGCCAGGACATGCAAACGGGGTGGAGTGGGGAGACTCCAACGAGCCAGGCGGCCTGAATGGAGCCCTGGGCATCTGGACACTGAAAGGAGGTAAATGTCACTGGAGCCGTGACCTTCCCCTGTGACGCTGCACCTGGCTGCAGGGCCACAGGCTGCCCCTCTGGAAGTCTAGTTCCTGAGTGCCCTGGCCTCCTCCCTGCAGCCTCTGGCCCCTTTGTGCTCTTGTGCGAGGCTCTCTTGGACTCTTTAGGGCACAAGCCAGTCTGCCTTACAGCCTTGCTCCCCTACTCCGGCCCAGGGACCTGAGATGTGTGGCAAGATGGGAAAGAGAGGTCCAGGGGGTCCTCAGACTCTGGGGTCCTTGGAAGAGAGTGCACAGCTGGATGGCCTCACTGGGCTTGGTTGGACGCAGTGAAGATGAGTTCCACTGAGGCCCTTAGTCCTGATTTAGGGCCACAAGGAGAAGTTCTAGGAGGCGAGGACTCAACACGCCTTGCCCAGCACGGGGCTGGCCGTGGAGCTGCAGCTGTCCGTGACTGGTGGTCCAGGACAGCCGCCCACCTCCTTTGTACCCGTGAAAACAGAGGAGGTGCGCCGAGAGGTCCCCGGAGAGCTCAGCACCCACCCCAGCCAGACGCTAAGCACAGCCGAGGAAACCGGAAGGAGTGGACAGACTGAGAAGACAGGCTCAGACGCTCGCATGTAATAAACGAGGCTGAAGAATGTGCTGCTCTCTCCCAAAGGCTGGGCCACTGGAACCGGGCTGGGGCCTGAGGAACTTCCGTGCTGGAAAGAGAAAGTTTAGGTCTAATGGACAGGAGACCAACTTGACACCCTGAATGGCAAGCGTGAAGTTCTGTACCTGAACTTCTATTTAATAACATAAATGGTACTTCTAATTAACTTTTTAAAAAGTCTATTAAAAATCATGGGATGGTAGAATGTTTGAGCTTAACTCCTTCCATGTCCGGGTCAGGCAGTGCTCGCAGCTGCTGCACCCGAGACTCCCCCGCCCTGCAGAGCCGGCTGGCACTGGAGCCCGCAGCTCTCTACAGACGGTCTGCAGAACACCCAGCCTAGCTGGGAAGGGCCATGGTCTGGGCCTGGCGTTGAGAGCGCTGGTGGTCTGGACATGGGGTGATGCCTCAGTCACATCCAGAACCAGGGCAGGGGGCACCCCCGCCTCAGCCTGGTTACGCAGGTAGGCACCCTGGCATCCCCAGGTCTGACCCTGTGGAGGAGGGAAGGGGTGACGGACTCAGATGCGTCCAGACGCTGTTGCATGAGGCTTGTGGGGAGCCCACCTAGGATGATGAATCGAATTCCTGACTAGTAAGTGGGTGGTAACACTACCACCCGTTTCCAGGTGAAAACCTGAAGCCCAGAGAAGCTCGACGATTTCTGTCAAGCTCCGAAGCTGGCGTTGCCCCTGCCACCAGGTCGCCTGGGGCCAGAGCTGGTTGCCCAGTCGCACGTTTTGATGGACAGAGAGGGGCGGGGGCGCGGATGCTTTAAAGAGCCCCAGTTGGTCGGCTCCCGGCGTTGCGAGGCGGGCACTCTCAGAGCCGCGGGACCCAAGGAGCAGTGGCTGGAGCGGGGTCCCCAGAAGCGTCAGAGGGTCTGGCAGGGCTGGGGTGTCTCCACCTGCAGTGGGGAAGGAACGAACCCCTGCGGCTAGAGGCGCAGGGCCTGCCAGGGGTGCGGAATGTCCCACGTTGCCACGGAGATGGCACCGCACGTGTGGTGACGGTGCTAGCACCCCGAGAGTCCCAGCCTCGCGCCCTGCATCCCTGGGCGAGCATGGAGCCCCCAGAGCCCGAGCTGATCCGGCAGAGCTGGCGGGCGGTGAGCCGAAGCCCACTGGAGCACGGCGCAGTGCTGTTCACCAGGTGAGGGTAGCCCGGGATGCCCGGGTGCGGGGGTGCAGGGACCTGGTCAGGAATGGGTTCGAGGTGGCTGGCCCGGTTCCAGAGGACGGAAAAACTGACCCTCCAGATGTGCGCAGAGGAGGTGGAGGCGGTGACCCCTTCTGCTCCTACCCGGCTGAGGGAGTGTCTTGCTTCCAGCGCGGCACATCCGGCCCCAGGAGGCTCTCTGGGGGCAGGAGTGGGTCCTCACCATTCCCTTACACCGGACACCACCCCCGGTGCTGCGCCTCATGGGTGTTTGCTCCTTGTAACTCCAGGGGTGCCCACCGTGGCCGGTAAGGAAGGACTGGGGTGCCCATCCCCAGCTCCTACAGGGAGTGTGGGCTGGATGCCCTGCTGAGGGAACAACGGGTCCAGGCCCCAGGAGAACGCACTTCCAGCAACCAACGGAAGGTTAAACCTTTCCAAGGAAAGGACCAAGCTAGCACAGGGAACAGGGAAGGGATGACAGACATCCGAGTCTCACCAGTGGGAAGAGGGGTAAGGGGACGCCAGACCCCCTAAGGGGGAGGGGGAGGCCAATCTGTAACCTCAGCTTGAGGGTCTCTTGGCAGCCTCTGCCAACAGCAGAGAGGCAAGGCTCCCTCCCACCATGGTTTTCCAGGAGCCTCAGCTCCCTAAGCTAGCCCAGAACTTCTGAGGAAGTTTTTGCAAACCCCACCCCACTCCCAACTCCTAGCTCTCCACCCCTACCTTCCCTTAAAAAGGAAGTAAATAACCCTGATGAGCCCTCCCAGAAGTGGCTGAGAGCTGCTGCTTTGCGTCCATCCGTCCATCCGTCTGTCTCCATGCTTTCTCCCAAGCCCACTATTTACTCAGGCACCCTCTGTGATTGCAGTACTGCCAAGCTGTGTGACCTTAGGCAAGTTACTTAACCTCTCTGGGCTCTTGTTTCCTCTATAAAACTGAGATAACTATTGTACCCACTGTTTAGGATT
This sequence comes from Anoura caudifer, assembly GCA_004027475.1. Taxonomy (NCBI): domain Eukaryota; kingdom Metazoa; phylum Chordata; class Mammalia; order Chiroptera; family Phyllostomidae; genus Anoura; species Anoura caudifer. The sequence continues at coordinate 26,124 of PVKU01005656.1, read as the reverse complement.
GTGAGGAATACATTAGTTAACTGTGTGTAAAGTACTCAGTGCTCAGCAAGTGTAAGGAGTTCTTAATACTATTGTTACAATCACTGGCCTGAACCCTCTCAGGCCTGATGAGACTAGGAGATTCTGGCCTAGGAATGGGAAGGGCACAGAGAGGGGGCGGAGAGAGACAGTGTTGGAGGATCCCTTCCCACCCCAGCATCCCCCCCCCCACTGTTTATGGAGGGGCTGCCACATGCCAGGTCCTGGGAGTGGCCTGGTGACACTTGCTCTTTCTAGGTTGGAGGTGCTATAGTTTATGGCCCAAACTTGGCCATCCCCACTCCCACTGCAGCAGCCCAGCTGGTGCTTGCTGGGGCCTGCTGGGGCCTGCAGGGGCTCACACCCAGGGCTGATGCCAGGGCCTCCCCCTACAGGCTGTTTGACCTGGAGCCCGACCTGCTGCCCCTCTTCCAGTACAACTGCCGCCAGTTCTCCAGCCCGGAGGACTGCCTCTCCTCCCCTGAGTTCCTGGACCACATCAGGAAGGTGAGGGGAAGGCCCTGCAGGAGTGGCCTCTGAGACCCAGCAGAGTGCCTTCCTGGGAGAGAATGAGGGACTGGGGAGAGTGAAAATCTCTTCTGCGTTCTGCCCGAGCCTGGTCTTACCTGCCTCCTGCTCCATCCCTCTGCGCTGAGCTGGGCCCAGGCTGGGGCACCAGGGTCAGCTCCTCCTCCCCCACCATCCTGTGCTTAGTCAGCTGGCCCTAGCTCTGTCATTGCCTTTGGCCTTGACCCCTGGCTCCTTTAGGTAGTGTTGGCACTCATCTTCTAGGGGCCTTCTGCCTATGAACACCAGCTGGGGTTTTCTTGGAGGCTCTCACAGGGCCTCAGTTTCCCCTCGTCCCAGGCAGACAACACTGTCTTGCAGGCATGTTTAGGGCATTGAGCCCCACAGAAGAGGGGGCTTCTTTCATGTGTAGCATTAATAGTTTGGCCGTCACACACTGAGAGCCTACTGTATGCAGACACATGTTGCTTTCCATTTCTGATCCTCGAAAACCAAGGGTCCTGGTGACCTCTCTTACCTCCAGTTGAGACCCCCAGATTCTGGACTGTGGCTGTGAGCAGGGAGATCACTCTAGCTGTTCTGTTTCACTGCCACCTTGGCCTTGACAGGTGATGCTTGTGATTGATGCTGCGGTTACCAACGTGGAGGACCTGTCCTCGCTGGAGGAGTACCTGGCCGGCCTGGGCAGGAAGCACCGCGCAGTAGGTGTGAAGCTCAGCTCCTTCTCGGTGGGTAAAGGGGCTCTTCTCCATCCTGAGCTCCTAGCCGGAGGCCACCACTCTCTTGTAGTCCTCCCTTATCTCCACATTTCTATACCCTCACATGACTAGGATTGGGGGCCTTGTTACATACCTGCTGTGTGACCCTGGTGCTGCCTTGACCTCTCTGAGCCTCCAATTCTTCTTCTCTAGTGTGACTTCTCTTAGAACCATAGAAAGTTAAGAAACCTGTGGGATTCGCTGGTCTGCTCAGTTTTCTATTGCTATGTAGAAGACCATCCCAAACAAACAAGGATTTCTAATTTCTCTGGGCTCAGTGGGGTGTCTTCTGTTCCATATGGTGTGGCTTGAGTCACTCATGCAGTGCGTCCAGCTGGGAGCCCAGCTGGGGATGGAATGTCCAGGGTGACCTGTCATCCTTGCAGTCCCTCTCCCTGCGGCCTCATCATTCAGGGGTGTGGTGAAGCTTCTGTCCAGGGCAGCAGCCAGGCTCTAAGAGGGAGCATTTGGAGAGACAAGCCCGAGTGTGCAAGTGCTTTCCAGGCTCTGCGTGCATCACTCCCGCCGATGTCCCATGGACCGAAGCCCATCACACAGATGAGCCCAGGGTTAAGGTGGAGGGCCCCTGCTCAAGGCGAGGTTCACTGGAGGCCACTGAGGTGACAGTCTACCACATAGCCCAGTCACCTTGCCAGATGGTAAGCACCTTGGGAAAGGGACCAGATCTGTCTTGTCCTCCCTCTCCCCAGCACTAGCACCGGGCCCGGCCTTCAGTGAGTAGACGGTAAGTATTTGTGGCATAAATCAACCTCATTTTATTACGACGAACAACAAGCGAGGGCCGTTATTTTTGTTGAAGGCCTGAAGTATGCAGATGCTGTGCTGAGAGCTTTTCATCGATGATCTCAGTTAATCATTTCAACAACCCAATGAATGAGAACTTTTTTTTTTTTAACTTTCTCCATTTAACTGATGAAGCAACTGAGGCTCAGAGAGGTGACATGACTTGCTCAAGGTCACAGCTCATGAATGGCGGAGTCAAAAAGAGAACTCAGGTCCATCTGGCTGCAGAGCCTGGGCTCTGAGCACTGTGAATGCTGCCTGCAAGGGGGGCACAGTGAGACCTGCGGGCAATGACTTTGCTTGGTCTGAGCTGGGGGTCCCAGGCAATGCCTCGGCCTCACTCATGGGGTGGTTTCAAGGCTGGGAATGGGGTGAAGTGCTCTGTTCACTATAAGCCTCACATTTCAAGGGGAAAGTGAGCACAAAGTGGCACCCAAGGATTAGGGCAGAGTCCTGCTCAGGGGAGAAGAGAGGCTCAGGAGCCCCTCCCAGCCGAAGGCCTCAGCCTTCTCACCTGGGGAGTGGGGAGATGCCTTCCTGCTTTTGGGAATGACACTGCTCCTTCCTCTGCAGACAGTGGGCGAGTCCCTGCTCTACATGCTGGAGAAGTGCCTGGGCCCCGCCTTCACGCCGGCCATGCGAGCAGCCTGGAGCCAGCTCTATGGGGCTGTGGTGCAGGCCATGAGTCGAGGCTGGGATGGCGAGTAAGAGGCGGCGTCTGCCCAGTGGCCTCCACCTGGTGGCCTTCATCTGTCTGTGTCTGTCTGTTGGTTCGTGTCTGTTGTAGCCCAGGCTGCCCTAGGCCTCCCTGTGTCTTGCTCCTTGTCCCCTTGACCATACTGGAGAGGTGATGGAGCAGGCCTGGGTCTCCACCCTTGACACCCCAACCTACAGACAGGTGGCTTTTCCTTTAGCAAAGGGCTTCTGGATTTTCCTTCATCCTCAGTGGCTTCTTCCCTGCCTGCCCTCTTTCCCCTCTGGTATCTCTTCTTCAGCCATGAGGAGGAGCCACATTTTGGTGGCACTGGAGGCCTGGGGCCAGGAGGGTGTAGGGCTCTTCCATCAGCGCCCCTCCTCGGGGGAGCCTGGGCTGAGTTGGGGAGTGGGACAGCTGAGCTCCAGGAACCTTCTTTAATGCTTTGCTCTCCCAGGGTGTTTGCTTTTCACAAAGAAAGGGGAGGGACAGCTTTAGCCTTCATGGCGGAATCCCAGGCAGGTCAGCAGGAGAACCGCTGAGGAAGGGACAGGTGAGGCTCTGTGAGGGGCTCATCCGGGCCTCAGGTGTCCCTGCAGTATCCCCCCTTCCCTCCCTCAGCACTTCTGGTGGCTTCTCCCTTATTGTCGCTCTGCAGGAACCAGCTAGCCAGCTAGGGGGGGTGTGGTGGGCTGTGGAAGGCCAAGGAAGGAGGGGTGACTTCATTCCAAGAGGCCTCAGTTTCCTCTCCCCAGCCTTCCTTTCTGCCTCTGCCCGCACTGCAGGCAGGCCCCCAGCGCCCCATCTTTCATACTCAGTGTGTGCCAGTACTCAGGTGGGTGGATAGACAAGAAAGCAGCCCCTCTACCTTCACCCCGAGCTGCCTGCACTTTGATCTTTTGCTCTGTGCTGTGGTTGTATAAACTCCTGAGGAATAAACCTCTTCTGTGCGATTCTCTGACCCCCGGGGACTGGTCTTTTCTTGGGTGTTAGCTTGCGTCAGATGAAGCTGCAGAGTGGTGGATCTAGGGCAGGGCAGGAGGATGGGGTCATGAGGGCCACTGTGAGAAGAGGTGGAAAAGAAGAAAAAGGCCTGGGGAAGCCAGTGGTGGAGATGGAGCTAGGGGTCTGTGGTGGAAACTGCCTGGCTGGGCACCAAATCCAGTTCTTCTGCCTGGGCTTGACTACATTTCCCAGCCTCTCTTGCAATGAGATGGGTCATGTGACCAAGTTCTGACCAATGGAATGTGTGGACTTGGATACTATTCCCAGACCTAGACCCCCAAACTCCTGCAAGCTACTCTATGCTCTGTCATCCTGCTGCTGGTTTGATGCAGACCTCACAGTGACCTTGGGGGCCATGTGTTGAAGCTGCAGGGCCATTAGCTGGAAGGAGCCTGGGTCTCCGAATTACTGCTTGGAGGAGAGAACCCAGTAATCAGAAGTGCCTGGTGGGGCTCAGGTACTTCTCCTGCAGGTAGAGCAGGGACTCATTTTGAATTTTACAGGAAAGAGACATAAACTTGTACTGTGTTTGTGTCATTATACATTTGGGAGTCAGGGACCTACTAGCCCCCCTGCTGGGGATAGGAATGGGCCAGGTGCCAAGACAGCAGCAAAGGGCACCAAAGACTGAGGAAAGCTCATAGATCCTCCTTGGAGGGGAAGGTGCCGATCACAGGGCAGGCTCTTAGGAGACATTAAATGAGTTAACGTGGAGTGTCTATTGGAGTTGACGAGCAGGGGGGTGTGTGTGTGTGTGTGTGTGTGTGTGTGTTCAGGAGGGTCAGGCAGACGGGGCTGGGAAGGGTACAGCATTAAGAGCAGACATCATGCCAACAGGCATGGGGTTAGCCCCCACTCCCTGCTCCTGGCTTCCAAGGCGTGGGGTCCTGGAGCTGGGCTGTGAGTGGCTGAAAGGGATGTACCCAGGCCATTGTCCTCACCCTGAGGCTTCAGTTTTCTCAGTAAGACCGAGGCTGCTGCTGCCAGCAGAGCCTCCCAGCTCCCAGCCAGGCTCAGGTGGTGAGGCCTGCCAGGCAGCCTGCCTGCAGGCATTGGGGCTGGAGCACGTTGGGAATGTCTTCCCACGGTGGCACCGAAAGCGGGTTTTTCTCGAGCCCCACAGTAGCCACTGAGATGGGGCCTCCACACTGTGTGACCTGATAGCAGCTCAGACTTAGGAGGCTATGCCTGGCCTACAGTCCCCGAATGTCTGGCACCCACTCAGGTGAGTGGGGTGACGTGGCTTTGGAAAGGCTGAACACTCTCCTCTGACCCCTGCCTTCACAAGCACAGGTGCTGTTCACCTCTCTTGAAGGCTGCCCTTCCGCTTGTGCGTGTGAGTGTGAGTGCGAGCGCGTGCATGTGCATGCATGGGAGGGCTAGTTCCTTCCTTCCCTCAGCCCTGCAGTCCTCTCTGTCTTGTATTCCTCCCCTGTCTATCAGGTCACATGTCCCATCTTATACAAAGAACCGCCCCACCCTACCCCCCTCTTCTCTCTCCAGCTACCACTGTTTCTTTATTTCCTTTGACAGCAAAACTCTTCAAAAGAGTTGTCTTTCCCTGTGGTTTTTCATCTCCTTACTCGTGTGAGCAAACAGGAACCTATCTCACCGGGTTTTCAGCCCCATCCCTAACCAGCTATGGTCAAGGTCACCAACAGCCTTTATCCTGAGAAATTCAGGGTCAGGTCTCAGCTCTCATGTCGCTCTTCTGCTCAGCTGCACTTGGAAGAGTTGATCACTCTTCCCTTTATTTTTAAACTTTTTATGATAAAAAAAAAGTTGTTCACGTGCACAAAAATCAGAGCCTAGAGCATCTCCATGTGCCCTTCACCCAGCATCAATGGTGAGCGCTCAGGGGCCACCCCCCTTTCATTTTGCTGGAGAGTTGTAAAGCAAATCCCAGACTTCCTGTTCCTTCACCTGTAAAGTCTTCTATATGAACTAGCAGCTGATACTTTTTTCACTTCTTAACCCAGGCCATCAACACACCTACCGAGGAAGAACAGTATCTCCTCAACCTCACCTAATGCCCAGTCTGTGTTTGAAATCCCCTGATGTCTGAGAGATGTCTTTCTGCAGCTGGTTTGTTCAACTCAGGGTGTAACCAAGGGCCACACGTTGCATCTCGTTGTGTCTCTTAAACCTTTCATTCTCTGCGGCCTCTCTCCCATCCCCTAAACCTTTGGTTTGTGGGAGAAACCATCTTGTCTAGCAGCACGTCCAGCATTCTAACGGCTCATGCTTCTCCCTGGCATCTTTGAACTTGTTCTTCTATGGCTGTGTTTAGTGTCAAGTGCGGCTAGGGCTGGGGCTCCGTCCTTCCTTCTGGAGTTCCTCTTTCCTGGGCTTCAGGGACACCGGGCTCTCCTGGCTTTCCTCCTTCCTCACCGCTTCTCCTCCTGCTCAGTCTCCTGTGGGGATTCTCCTCCCAGCTGCCTCGGACCTCCTCCTACCTCCACTTGCCCATGCATGCAGAGGTCTCAGCCAGTCCATGCTTCAAACACCACCCACATGCTGATGACCCTGAAGTGTACGTCACCTCCCTAACTCTCCCCTACTCCAGACTCCAGTATGTGGGTATCTGCCCGACATCCCCACGAGGCATCTCAACTGTGACATGACCCAAATAGAATTCGGTACTTTCCCCAGACCAGCCCATTCCAGCATCCTCTGGGGTACACCATTTCACCCCAGTTGTTCAGGCTGAGGAACTGGGAGTCATCCTTACTGCCCTGCTCACTTTCAGACTCCACATTTAATCCATCCTCAGACCCTAGACTGGAGTTCTCTACCTCTTTCCTCACTCACTGCCCTGTCCTTGTCCGCGCTGCCATATCGTTTCTCCTGAACGAGGTTTCTGCTTCCATCTTGTCCCCACCCAGTGGCTACATGATCACTTCAGCACCTAACAGGGTCACACCACTCCCGGGCTCCGAACCCTCCAGGAGCTTCCCCAGTGACTGGAGGAAATCCTGGAGTCCTGCCTGGGACCTGCAGACCCTGCCACCCTCGCAGCTCTCGCCTCATTCTGCCCCAGCCACTCCGGCCTCCCTGCCCATCCTCGGGTGCTTCAGACCTGCTCGGCCCCCTTCCTGCAGCATGTAGTGCCCAGCCTCTCCTCAGCCTTCCCCTGCCCTCCCACTGATGCTGGCTGAGGATGGTGCAGACCTCAGCCCTGCCGGCCACTCTGGGGGCCTACTCTGGAAATCTTCATCTGGTCAAATGTGGCTTCCAGTCTGGCCAAAAGCCCAGTCTCAGAGCCCAGCACTCACCCTGGAGCTTCTCTGGACAGGGGAGGCTGCCGCAATGGTGCCTGGGTAGCACACAATCCAGAATGATCTCCTTTATTGCTCAGGGAGCTCTCAGGGTATCCACAGCAGAGAGAGTGAGGCAAAGCCACTTCCCATCTCTCCAGCAGCCAGGCAGCACTTCCAGGCATTTCCCTGCGATGGCGGGGCCACCAAAGGCCTCAGGGGTGAGGGGACCCTGGAAGGGGCAGCTCTGGCCTCAGGGACCAAAGCCGTGACGGTGTGCCGCTCCAGCCCAGTGACCTCAAGGAGGTCCATCCCTTAACAGCTCCAGCTTCTTCCAGGTGGAGGGAAAGCCCTGCTGGGCAGGTCCAGATGCAGAGGCACAGGCCAGCAGAGGTTGGGAGACTGTTTATTCAAGGCACGGTCACAGCATTAATAACAAGAAGGTTCGGCATTCTGGCACATTCCTTTAGTGGTAGCGGCCAAGGAAAGTCCATACCCCTCACCCAGGTCCCCAGAGGAGGCAATGCTGCTGATAGGCACTTGGCTTCCAGAAGCATCTGAGGAAGACGCAGGCAGGCGTGGAGCTGCTCTGGACCAAGTGGGGCACTTCTCCAAGGCTCTAGGCAATACCCGGTCCCCCCGCCCTGGAGGCAGCTCCCTCCAACACAGACCAAGTCTGAGGTGGGTACTTTGGTGGACAGGTAGGGGAGGGGTGGCTAGGCAGTGGGCTGGCAGGCTAGGTGGGGGCCAATGTGTGAGGCAGCTGTGGGTTGAGCGCGAGCTGGAGGGCAGGTGCCTGGCTGTGGGCTGTGAGGAGCCGGAGTACGCCCACACCCCACACAGCGGTCAGCGGTGCTCTAGCAGTGCGGTGGGGCCTGGCTATTGTCCTGGGTCTCTAGGAAGGGTAGAGAAATGAGCGGACTCTGGAATTTTCCTAACATCTGCCTTCTCTCAGAGCCAGTCTGCTCCTGACCCAGATTCAGAGGGGAAAGCCCCAGACACACTGCCATGTCATCTGCTGGGATCACTTCAGCACCTAGTGGGATCACACCACTCCTGGGCTCCGCATCCTCTAGGAGCTTCCCCCGTGACTGGAGGAAACCCTGGCGTCCTGCCTGGGACCTGCAGAGCCCACCGCCTAGCCACAGGGCTAGGACCTAGCCACAGGCAGCTTCCCCAGGCTGCCAGGTGGGCGGTGGGAGGAGGGAGGAGGGACAGCCCAGGTGGGGCTGCAGAGACTGGAGGCAGGTGTCTGCAAGTAGCCAAGTACCGTCCTGTGAGGGCAGGCCGCAGGCCAGCTGATGCCAGGGCCCCCCCACCACCCTCCTCACACACCACCTACGCGCTCTGGGGGTTGGGCAGTGCCTGGAACTCACTGCTGGGGCCCTGACCACCCTGCTCTGGAAAGAACCCATCCCCTTGTGGGCTGGTGAAATGCTAGGGGAGGGGGCCCTGTGGACCGTTGGTTTATGAAGGGCTGGCTGGGGGTAGTTTCCTCTTTTTCCCAGCTGGACAAGGCGGGGAGGGACTGCTGCTCCCTGGCAGACTCAAGCTCTTGGAAAGATGCCTCAAGCCAAAGTCTGGGCCAAGGAGAATCTATGGGGTGCAGCTTGAAACTTCTGGAGCTGGGATGTGGGCAAGGATGAAGCAAGGACAAAGCCCAGGTGATCTCATTTCAGGGGTGCCCATGTGCCTGGGACCCAGTGACAACACCCAGGTGAGGGGCTCCTGGAGCCCACATTCAGCAGCTTGGCTTCGAGGACCCTTGCCTTTGGAGCACAGGTGGCAAACACAAGGCCTGAACCTGGCCTTCCACCTTGTTTTATCTGGCCTGGGACATTGTTTTGAGCGCCGAGCTCTCCCTTAACTGTTAAGGAGCAGTTACATTTACACAGTCCTAAAATTGCATTTGGCCCTTTGAAGGTGACTTCGAGGCTGATGTGGCCCCGGGGAAAGTGAGTTTGACACCCCTGCTTTGGAGGAAGGAGTTCAGGAGAGCTCAAGAGCCTGCAGACCCCATTTGACTTGGCTTGTCCTGGTCCACTGAGGCCCCAGTGGCCCTTGGCTGTGTCCTCCTCCGCTGGACTGCCTGGTAGTCCAGATGTCCCCAGAGGCAGAGGGCTGTCTCCCCTCCGCCTGGGGCAAAGGTGCTGGGTGTCCACAGCAGTTTCTGCTCAGGACGTGGTTCCAGGACTCAGGACGGGGCAGCTCTGGGAGGACTTACTCTGCCAGAAAGAGCTTCTCTGTGGCAGACACAGCCCCACCCCAACCCCACCCCTTGCAGGGCGTTGCCAGGACCACCCTGGAGACCCCTTGAGTGGTCTTCAGTCCAAGGGTAGAGGAAGGCCCTGCCTGGAGGGCCGGGAATGGCCAGTGCCTTTGGTTGGAAGCATGGATCCCTTACCCTAAGCTGGGGCCCAGCTTGGCCACACTGGGGGCCTGTGCACTCAGTAGGCATGAGGCAGAAGCAGCTCGTGGTGGCCACATCCTTGGCCTTGGGGTTCCCCTCATTTGGCCTTGGGGCTTGGGGAGGTGTATCTAGCTTCCCATCATGCAACATTTTGGGAGAGGAGAATTCCATGAATTCACGCGGTCCATGAATTCTGCCTCTGCCCCTCCCACTTTATAGTAACAGCCGAGGTTTGCTTTCATCAAAATGCACACAGGTCCCATTTAATGAGCCCCGAGGGATTGTGTCTCAGCTCCCCTTACAGGAATGGCAAGGAGAAGGGTCTCTACCCTGCTGCCTCTGGGGACATCTGTCACGGGCCAGAGGAGTAGGAAGGGCCTCAGTCACCTTCTCTCAGGTCTAGGCTCTCAGCTACCCCTTGCTCAGTAGGTGCAGAAACTTCCTCTTTACAGCTCCCCATGCAGGGCACCTGGATGCAGCAATCACCTGCATTGTGTTGATGAGGCCCAGCATACACATCTTCGCTTCCACAGACCGCAGGGGAGGGATAGGCCAGGAGTGGGGGTGGGGCAGGGGCAGGAGCAGCAGCAGGAGTTCCTTGGCGGGGCAGCTGGTGGAAGGGTGCAGAGACCCTGGAGAGTCTTTTGTGGGCTTCTTTCCGCCTCTTCCCTTGTACACACATTTCTCCATCTTGACCCCAGGTAGGTCCCCCAGCCTTGAGTCTCTGTGCCCCAGGCTTCAGCCACCTCTCCCAAGACGTGGTGCTGGCCGGTATCCTCCGTTCCATCTGGGGGTCCCTGTGCACTGCCCAGCACCTCCCATTCTAGCTGGCTGGCAGGCTGGGGCCTTCACTCGGCCAATGGCCAGGTCAGCAGACGTCTTCGTCAGGCCTTTCTAAAGTCTGCAGGAAGTAGTGGAGGTCCAGGCCGCCCCCCTCGCCTCTCCCTGCCTGGCCCTCCCATGGCCGCCACTCCCGGCTGGAGTCGCCACGGGGAGGCCTCAGGTCCTGGTCAGTGGTACTGGCTCTGGCCCTGCAGTTCCAGGCCTTCCTGGAACTGGGCCGAGTCCAGCTCCCTTTCGAAGCCCCTCACATCGCTCTCCTCTTCTCCCTCTTCTCCCTCTTCCGGCTCTCTGTTCATGGTGCCGTAGGTGTGCTGGGCGGGGGAAGAGGCTGGAGTCAGGTTCATCTCTGGCTCTTGCAGCACAGTGGCCACGTACATCTGCTCAGGACAGAGAAGGGAGATCAGGGCGAGGTCACACTTGGGGCAAGGCCCTGGACATCCCCTTCCCCCTTATGCCCTGTGCCCCAGACAGTCTGCCCCTTTAAGCCAAGGGCCCTTCCTCACCAGCAGCCCGAGGCCTGGCCATCCCACCTGTGCAGCTGCTTTTGCTCATTTGATGAGCACCTGCGAGCTCCCAGGGCCAGTTAGTGCAGGTCTCCTAACTTCTGGCCACTGTTCCTTCGGCACACGTGCCATTCACTCTTGGTTCCAGGCCAGGCTGAACCCCGGGGGGAATGACATCAAGGCTCCCCTAGGCCGGGGCCTGGAGAGAGCCTCCCCCCATTCCTGAGCTAGTGCACTTTCTCACTCGGCCTTAGAAGTGCATCCACACTTCCCTCCGCTGTGTCACTGCGTGGCCTTTGAGTCAGGATTTGAAACTGAGGCGACTTCGTGAGGTCTTGGTCATGTGACCTGGCCAGTCCAGGAATGGTCCCAGGACCACCTGGGAGGGCAGCAGGACAGAGAAACTCAGGAAACACTAGGCAGAGCACTGTCTGTCATCCTTTGAAGTTGCTTTTAAACCAACCCCTTATTTTGAAAATAGGGGATTATGGGATAGAATTAACCCTTTCCTGTGGTAATTCACTTCAGTGAAATCAAGAGCCCTAGCGGATGAGGGAACAGCTTTCCTACAAAAGAACCTAGCTGTCGTTTAACACCCAAGTAAACCCCATAGATGACCTTATGGCCGTAAGTGGAAAAATCTAACTGGACGATGGAAGAAGCCAGCTGTCACCCTCCCGCTCGGGGAGTCTCGTTACCTTCATTAATGGGAACAAATGGGATACTGCCCATCTCTTGGTGTGAGGCACAGCACGACCTGTAACATGTTCTAGCACCTAGTGTTGAACTTGAATCTATCAAGCCTGTGGCTTGAATCTCTCATTTTTAGGAGATGCAGGACATAGTGGAACCTGCTCATGAAGAAACAGTTAGAAAAACCCGGAGGCTGGGACATTCTGCGGGGTTACTGGCTTGGTCTCTCCCATGAGCACTGAAAAAAGACGGAGCTAGAATTACAGGGGCATGTGTAGGGTGCCAGGTTAACGGGGCACAGAGACCAGACCGGATCTTGTTTTGGACAAGCTGTAAAAGATATTTCTGGAAAACTTAGAGCAACTTGAACGTGGACTGGGTATTTGAAGTTGTAAAAATTAATACGGAAAGAGGGCGATTGTTAATGAAAAATGAGGGTTATAAAACATTTCATTTTAGCAAAAAATTATAGATATATGAGAATATAACTTAGGTATCATTCATCATTTCTGGGTGGTGAAAATATGGACTTTTTATTTTCTTATTTTGTAAAGACTTTATTTATTTTTAGAGAGGGGGAAAGGAGGGAGAAAGGGTGAGAAACATCGATCGGCTGCCTCTCTCACGCCCTCAACCGGGGAGCTGGCCTGCAACCCAGGCAGGTGCTGTAGACTGGGAATCGAACCGGTGACCCTCCAGTTCACAGGATGGCGCTCAATCTACTGAGCCACACAAGTTAGGGCTTTGTTTTCTTATATTTGCTTATCTGTTCCCCCCCCCCCATAATTTTCACAGTATTCACATACCACTGTTGCAATGTTAAAAGATTCAAAAAATCAGTTCCAGTTATTTGTTTAAAGCTCAAGCCTTAGAGGCAGACTGGGTTCACATGTCGCTCTGCCACTTGCCTGCTTAGGAGCACCCTGGTCACTGACCTTTTTGAGCCTCAGCTTCTCCCTCTGTAGAATAAGGATAAAACCCTTCCTGTGTGGGTGTATCATAAAGATCAGGAGCAAGAGTGGCGGAGCTGGCACTGCTGTGTCTCTGTGCTCGCGCCTAACTGCTGCCACCGCTGAGCCTGCTCCCCACTGGGCGTGCCACCCACTCTGCTTTTCCAAACAGCCACCGTCGAGTCCCCAGAGGCTCCCCATGGTCTCCTCCAGGCCTCCGCACAGGCTGATCCTCTTCCTCAAGTGCTCTTTCCCCACACCCATTCCACTTGGCAACCTCAATGTCCACTCCTGGAGTTGGATCGGATGTTCCCTCCTTCAGGAAGCCTTTCCTGAGTGCCCTCTTCAGTGTCCCTCCAGTGCCCAGCTCAGGGCTCGCATTGGTGGCCCTGCACCCACACTTGTGAATGGGATGTGGGTGAAGGCTCATTCCCCTCTAGGCTGCGCCTCAGTGTGGGAGCCAGCGCCCAGCCTGCTGGACCCCTGCCTCCGAGTCTGGCCTTGCTCGTCTCTTTACATGTGGACAGGTTCGCTCATCTGGAGCCGCCCCAGGCCTTCCATTCAGTCCAGACCTCCAACAGCTCCCTGCAGCCCTGTCTGCGCACCTGTGCCCCTTGGAGGCAGCCTTCAGTCCTGAGGCTGAGCCCCAGTGCATCCCTGCATCTACTCCACTGAGCTTGCTGTGGCTGGGTTCTCCCTGACCTTTCTCTTCCTCTCTGAGTTCCTTCTAGGGACTCTTGAGTAAAACTTGGATCTTCCATCTTCCCAAATCTTCAGCCAGGGCCACGGCAGCAATCGGACCTGGGCCAAGTCCTGCTGCATCAGCAATTGGACCTGGGCCAAGTCCCGAATCCTCCCCAACACCCAGGGCAGGCACTAAATGCTGGTGCCCCTGCAATGCTGCTGGAGTGGCCTGCCCCCTGTGGGCACCCCCCCACCTGTCCCCCAGGGTGAAGGCACTGACTCACAAGGGAGGTGGGCGTGGAGGAGGTGCTGCTTGGCTCCATGTCAAACACGGTCTCCATCTCTTCCTCCAGCTGCAGCAGTGGGGAGAAACATGGAGGGTCACAGAATGGGCGTATCTGCCCTTTGCCCCCTCCCTCCCCATGTCCGGGTAAGTCTGGCCCCTGCACCTGGGCCTGTGGCTCCCTCTGAAATCAACTGATTTTCTGTTTTTCTAGGACTGCAGCCCAGGTGACAGAGCTGAAGCCCAGGGGGACAGAGATGACTGGGGTGCTGGGGGGATCCTCCCAGAATGCTCCATTCTCAAGGACCATAATGGTGGAAAGTAAGCAGGTGTAGGACTGGGGTTCCAAGAAGATCCTTCTTGGAGTCTAAGAGGTGCCTTGACGCCAACTCTTTCTTCTTTCCTCCCAGGGTTTCCCCTCTCTGTCTGGAACGAGTCCTAAACCACTACGGTCTAGGTCCCTTGCCACCTTCCTTCCCCAAAGCAGCACGTGGACAGCCAGATCACGTGGCACAACTGTAGTGGGAGGACAGAGCCAGAGGTACCATGTACTCTGCCACTTCTCCAGTGGGGCTGGGGAGGGAGGGCAGTGGGGGCCAGTGCCCAGTGCACCTGAAGCCAGAGGATCCTCTTCAAAGAGGCTCCCTGCTCTGACTCAGCTGGGTAACAGTACCTCAGATCAAGCTACTTTCTTTTCTTTACATAAATTCATTTAAAGAGGAAACACTTCACTATTATAAACAGATAACTGTGCCAGTTGCTATAAGCAGAAAAATAAATCAATGCGAACCCACAGAAAACCAGTGTGTAACTATGGAAGATAACGCTTTAGTCCACTGGAAGTCCTTGCAGTCTGCCTACGCGGACGCTCATAGCGGCAACGCTGGCCCACAGCCGGCGGCAGTGTTGGCATGGCTCCCGGGGGGTGCGGATTGGCTCCCTTCTCTAAGGAGCAGGCCGGGCCCCACCAGCGAAGTGCCGAAGGCATCCTGGGGCCCAGAGAGCCACCCCCACACTCCAGACAGCCTGAAGTCAACACCCTGGAACTCCTAAAAGTGACAACAATGCCCCCTGCCCCAGGTCACTGTCCTTGACTACCCCTACCCTTCTCCTTTACTCCACCCGCTCCCTCAGCCCTCCCTCCAGCCCTTGGAATGGTGCTCGCAGTTCAGTGGCTGAACAGGCTCCCACTGTGGGGGATGTCAGAGGGGAGAAGAGAGGACAGCTGTCTTCCAGATGTCCCCACCCTGTGAGAGAAGCAGTGTCGGGGCCAGTGCAAGTCACACACACACTCACACTGAATTAGTGCATCCCATAATGAGAGGCAAGAACCCGTGATCTATGTGGTGCTGTGGGTGCCCAGGCCAGGAGGGTGTCCTCGGGCTCTGTTCCCCAGGGACCAGGGAGATGCAGTGGAGGAAAGGCAGGCTGGCGACTCACCTCAGAGCTGAGCGTGTTCCGAAACTTCCCCAGCAGTATTCCCACGAAGGCGATTACCATGGAGATGATGAGGGTGGACAGGGAGAAGATGGTGATGCTGTGGAGCGACCCTGCCGAGGGGAAGAGGAGGGGCTTGGTGCCCAAGGCCTGGAGCGTGGGCAGGGGTCCCCCAGCTGAGATGGTCCCGGACCAACAGATGCCTGGGGCCCACTTGGCACCTCTGCAGGGGCTTCCAGCCTCGGGCAGAGAGGCCCTTGCCCAACTCTCTTCCTAACAGCTGGCATGGATGGCCTGACACAGTGACATCATCCCCTCGTGCTATGGGACCAGCTTAGATTGGGCAACTTGTGGATTACACTGAAAAAAATTAATTCACTTAAGTATCTGTTTAAGTGCCCATTAAACATGTCCTTCTCCACCCATGAGTTGCCTCCCACGTCACAGTGCCTTCGAAGTGGCATTGAGTCACTCATTTGTGCCACTGCCCTACTCACGACCTCGGCCCACACCTCCCCTTCCCAGTGCCCGTGCACAGCCGTCTGTGCTGATGGCACCAAGATGCTGTCCCGAAGTTGTCATTTTTGTTTTGCTTGGTGATATTTGGTAACTTTTTGAGGGTAGCACTTTCTAACTAGGTAAATATTAAAAATCGGTCTTTACGCCATTACTGCATAACACTGCTTATAATCATGTTTGATAATGGCAAAAAGGTGCACCACCTTGATATTCAGCAGTGCAGAACTGACTGAAACTGAGAAAGGTGAATTCGGCCGTGGCCGAGGAAGGTGCTCACACAGAATCAATGTTATAAAACGAATTTCACAATTGGAAAAGCAGCAATAGACCAGTAAACTCCCTTCTGCTTTGCCATTCCCCCCTCCGACTCCCAAAATAATAAAAAAATAAAAAAATAAAAAAAACCAAACATGTGCACAGAGTGAGGTCTAGGAGCAACGACCTCAGGCTTCCGGTGACTCAAATAAATGTTCATCTTTCTATTTTTGATAATAAATGGGTCGTCCTTTATGCTCAGAAAAAAGCATTATAAAAAGTGAAATCTGCGAGGTAGAGGAAAGGGCCGGGGGTGAGAAATTGGGGTGGTAGTGCACAGACAACGCACACCAGTGCCTGAGGCCTGAGTGTTTACCGTGCCGCTGTGACAGGGAGAGTGAGAGAGCATGAACTCTCCCTGCTCAGTGCCACCAAGAAGGTGAACTTAAGTGTCCCTGAGGGTGTCCCTGAGGGACACTTAAGGTTAAATGTCCCTGAGGGAAGGCCAAGTGTCCCTGAGGGAAGGCCAGTGCTGGACCAGGCAGAACACAGTATGGGGCAGGGAGAACGACGGGGAGGTCAGTGTGTGCGTCTTGCCACAGAGGGGATTTCCAGTATCTGACCGGTGGGGACAGGGACAGCAGTTGCCCAGAGTAGGGAAAAAGCAGGCTGCGGGGGCAGACTCTGAATCCTCCTCCAGGTTTTTGGCAGCTCGAGAGACCAGGCGTCCTATAGGATCCCAGAGGGAATGTCACGGGAATTGAGCCAGCGAGCTGACATCTTATTTCCCGCCAGCCCGCAGTGAGAATGAAGGAATATGATGCCTTTTGCTCTGAGGGTGGCACACCAGAACGTGCACGATTTGGATGGTCCAAGCCTTCCCCTTATCTTCAAAGAGCTCCAATACAAGCCCCTGGGACTAGAGAAGACACCCGGCTGGACGGTGCTCCATTTGGCCCCCTCGGCCTTTTCGGCTCTCACGCAGCTGTGGTGGAGGCAGGCCGAGGTGGCACGGCTGGGCAGGCCTGGCACCTACCTAATCGGAGGATGGAGAAGAAGAGCATCCAGAACAGACCCAGCAGCGGTGCAAAGATGGCCTGGTTGACGGCGGCCATGTGGATCTGCTCGTTGAGCTTGGTGGGCGCGTAGGAGTAGTACATGTTATAACGGTCCGAGACGTGCTTCATGAACAGGTACAGCAGCCCTGGTGGCCGGAGATGGAGGCATGCTCAGTGGCTGCTGCCCAGCCGGGGCCTGTGCTGTCCCAGAGTCCCCACAGAACTGAGAGGTCAGATTCGAGGTCTGTCAGAGCAACAAGGGCCAAGGACAGGCTGTGGCTACGGTGGTGCCAGCCCGTGGGACTAGAACTCTGCCAGGCTGGCGAGAAGCCTTCCACTCATGCATTCACTCGACAAACAACCCATGTAAATAGCTGTTCGGCCTCAGCCCCCCACCTGGCCTTGGCCCTGACACCTCCCGCCCTGCTGAGAGGCCCTCCCAGGTTTCCTCCTGCTCCAGGACATGGCCTGATGTTGTGGGTTCAACTCCTCCTTCCGGTCTGAGGACGTGCAGTCCCAGGTGTGCCTTAGGGATAACTCACCAAAAGGGACAATGATGGGGCAGGTGATGCTGTACGCCATCACCACGCTGAAGACATTCATCATCCACGCGTACTCTCGCCCGTACTGGAAGTCCATGGCCTGGTCCTACGGCAGGACACAGGAGTTGCCCTAAGGCGGCCCAGTCCCCTTCGCTGGGCTGCTCCCGTGGCTCCTCATCCATCCTCTAAGAGCTGGTCGGCCACCTGGCTTCCAACCCTGGAGTCCATGAGGCACCCCCCCCACCATGCCTCCCACACTTGGTGAGCCCCCTCCTGGACCCCTCCCCGGGGAAACTCGGAGAGCTGTGCTCGTGGAAGCGCTCAGACCTCACCTTTCTGATGTGGACTCTCTCTGGCTCCGACCTGGAGAAGAAGAGGCGAGTGCTGTAGAGGAAGAGCGACCCCAGGCGCATCAGCTCCATGCCCGTGCCGAGCAAAGAGGCTGTGATCACGTAGTTGACGAAGAAGGCGCCGTTGTCAGGCAGGAACACACACCTGGGCACGCAGAGGGACGGACAGTGGCAGGGGCAGAGGGGAAGGGCAGAGGTGTTGAGAGGGGGGAGGGGGGAGAGAGCAAAGAAAAGGGCCGAGGGAGTAGGGATTACACATCTGAAAACTAGGACTTTCAACATTTGCAACCCTAACAAAACCAGAGTTCGATGGGTGTCCAACATGACCCGCCTGTTGCCTCATCATGGTGCGGAAACTAAGTTTCACACACATGTGCTCCCAGCCCAATTTCCAATTTAAGTGAACAAGGGCCCGTCAGAGCAGGGATGGGATGGTCGGCATGGAGTGTGGGTGTTAGACACTTGTGCTGGCTTGATCTAATTCAGGCTGTTTGACCCGGACCCACAGACCCTGGAGTGTCTATGAGTAGAATTGGATCAGTGACCTTGAATGATGAAAAAATTACATCTTTCTTTCTACTAACCTCTAACTGCAATTAGCATTTCCTTCCATTAAGAGTGTGGACAAAAAACCACAGCTGTGGATGGCTGACACAGCTGTGGGCCCGTCACTCACTGAAGTCAGATACTGTCCTATCACTCTGCAGTCACTGCTGACAGCTTCCAATGTCATCTGTGCTCATCGCTGCTTCAAAGTGATGACAGTTCCCTGACAGGCCACTGAACTATCGATGATTGAAAAGTTCCTCTCTACTGATGTGCATTTGATGTCACCGGCCAGCATCAACTTGGAGTCATTCAGCCACCTAAAGGCCGCACTGCCTGTCCTCACACTGGTGACCCAGGCACATCTTGCTTTCCAGTGCCCACCCCCCAGTTCTGTCAAGTTCCTTGACAAGAGAAGTCTGTGAGCCCCGGACAGATTTCAGGACTCCTTCCACCGCCGTGCCCTCTTGATGGCGTCCGAGCTGCCATGGACTCACAACATTTTTCTTTCTCATATAGAAACTGAGATATTAAATAGCCAAAGATGAACTCATTCATCTTGGGAATAAACATGCAACTGGTTACAATGACAGTCTGCGGAAAGTGCGGAAGCTTTGGAGAATCCTGGTCCTTGCTCTACAGAGCAAGCTATGGAAGCCTGCGTGCCATTTGCAACATGACACCTTTTGAAAACTGGGATTTTCAACATTTGTAACCCTAAAAATAAAAACATCAAAACTGGCTGGCTGTGCAGCACGACCTGCCTGCTGCCTCGGCAAAGATTTCTTCCCACTGAGTAACATCAGCTTTCACGCTGAGGCCCTTAAAACAATAAAAGGTAACTTTAGCTTGCTACATTAGAATGGGTTGTCCTGTTATTAAATGTGTTACAAAGGTCACGTTACAACTGATTTTTTAAATTTTTGACAACTACATGTCCGTGGAGTTGGTGGAATCCAGATGTTTTGTTTATTTAAAGGTATCTATTCAGTGTCTGTATAAAACCAGCAAAATCCGAATAAGATCTGCGAATTGTTTCAATTTCCTAGCTAAGATACTGTACAAGTTATACAAGATATGACCACTGGGAGACACCGGATGAAGGGTACCCAGGATGCTTTTGGGGGGCAATTTCCTGTGAATCTACATTTATTTCAAAAGCTTCACAGAAGGGGTCCCTGGGCTTTACCAGATTGGCAAGGAGTCCATGGTGCCGGAAAGGGCAGGAGGCTGCCTAGTGAGAATGTCTGCGTGCATTCATCCTACCCATCGTGCAAATGGAGGGCTCACAGGTCCCCCCCCCGGCGGGAACCGCTGAAGCCCCAGCGTGCACCGGGAGTACTCACTGGAACCTGATAGACGCCTCGTCCAGATAGTAGATGTCAAAGAGCCAGCGGAGAAACACGTCCAAACTGGAAGCAAGAACAAGGCAGTCCCTTCAGTTAATGAATTTATGAACTCAGGCCTGGGGTTCAATTCTTCTTGGACTGGCTTCCCTTGCCCAAGCCCCAAAGACTCTTGCGCCCCAACATTCTAGCTGGCCAATCCACATTGCCTCTTTTCTGGGCCTTCCTGCCTCTAACCCTCTGGCCTCTCAGCTCAAGGCCACGTCCTTCAGTAAAAGTTCGCCAGCCATTTCTCCCACAGTGCTCTCTCTGTCTTCCGAATTTCTGCCATGTGTTGGCTGCGGTTTCCCCAGCTAGGACTTTCAGTTAGCTGGCAGGCTTGGCCGGTCACCCCAGCTCGATGATAAGCTCTTTGAAGGCAGAGTTCGTGGTTGACACCTTAGAGTTAGCATGATGCCTGGAACATGCTAGGCTCATGGCAGGCACTGAACTGCCAGCTGAGGAACGGGTTTACAGCGGCCACAGGGCGACCGACAGTGTCCGCGTGAGGAGGTTCCAGCTCGAGGGCGAGCCAGGCTGAGAGAGGAGGAACGCTCAGATGGGAGGTACCTGGTCAGGCCCATCGAGGGCAGAATGACCACCATGAACACCAGGAAGATGTAGCACTTGTGCACCACGAACAGATTCTGACTTGACCTGGAAGGAAGCAAAGATTCATCCGTGAGTGAGACGCGCTAGGAGCCAAAGGCTGAAAACTATAGGCTAAGGAGAAAGCGAGAGGCCGCTCCTTAGCCTAGAAAGCTGAAACAATAGCAGTAGGAAAGAATAGCATGATCAACTTGTGATGTCTGCCCTGGGCCCTGGAAGGGGAGGTGTAAGGGCCCTGAACTTGATGTTTGCCAAAGGGACATTACTGAGGATGCTCAGAATCCCCTTAGAGTGTCCATAATTAACATAAGCCCTGCTCTTAGCCACAGGAGGGACCAGCGAGCATTTGTTAGGACAACCCTCCTGGCTTGCTGCCTGGTAGGATGGTAGGTAGGAACTACTGGTGCAGGAAATAGCTTTTGAGACCCATGTAGCCTTCAGGCCAAAGCAGGTCCACCTGCGCTGGGGTATAATAAACACTTTCTATCCAGGTAGCCCCCGCAGAACTATGAGGGCTAACAAAGGGGAGAGAGTTCCTGACCGTCTGAAAGGTGGGCATTCTAGTGGCCACATGGTGTACAGTCGGTCTGTGTGTGTGGGCTCCTCTGCTGTGGCCTGGCAGCCTTCCCAACAGTCTCCACACAAGTCTGGACCTCTCCCTCTTATCTGCACCCTCAGCCTGTGCCTCTGCCCACAGCTCCTTCCCCAGGGAGTGGCTGGAGGTGGAGGGAGCTGCCCAAAGACACCTGGTTTGGGACCCACGTTCCTTATGGGGTGGCCCTGTCTCAGCATTCCTGAGGCCAGAGGCCCAGGGACCACCCAGTCTCCCTTTTTGGGATGGTGTCAGGTACCTAACTCCATTCCTTAGGCCGGATGGGAGGACAGAACACAAGGCAGGTGGGTGGTGGGGGGCTGGCAGGGGAAGGGCTGGGAAGAGCAGGCCTAGAAGAGGAGGCCCCAGCTCACCTGGTCCAGTGGGCCTCGAGGAAGGTGGAGAGGTAGACAATGAGAGGCAGTATCACTGTAAAGGCCCAGAGCATCAGGGAGGGGAAGAACTGGGTCACAATCGGGCTCTGGAGGAGGGGAGACGAGGAGGGCAGAGAGACGTCAGTGCGAGAAGGCCCCTTCTTCTAGGCCACCTCTGCCTTCTCCCACACGCCTGGCCTCTTCTCCCGCTCAGTCCTTGAGGGGGCCAGGCTCCCCTGCAGCTGCACAGTAGGCCTGGCCTTTCTTACCTGTCTCAGTAGCCAGGGGTCTGCCTGGCTGGGGGTGGGTGGAGGCTGACACCCCCAGGCCAAGTGGCACCTTCAAGGGGCACAGACCTATGCTGAGGTCCCTAGGGGGGCAGCCTGGGCTGGAGCCAGTTTGCTGCCACTCATGTCTGGTACCCCAGAGAGATGACACTGTCTTTAATGTGATGCTGTGTGAGAAGTGGCGAGAAGGGGGAAAGGATGGGAATAAAGAGTCCCCTGGGAGAGTCATGGAGCTCCTGCCTGGAGCCTATTGTGAAGGTGACAGAGGAGGGCAGAAGTAAGTGGCAGGAGTGGGGGTGTGTGTGTGTGTGTGTGTATGTGTGTGTGTGTTGCTAGAATAGGGATGAGGATAATCTGGAAAGAGGGGCCTTCCGGGCCATGGTGACAGCCTGGAGGCCACAGAGTCTGGAACGGGCCAGTCAGTGCCTCTGGACCCCGTCAGTGCAGACCTCCCCTGGCGCCCGCAGGGGCTCCTGCGGGGCCCAGCACTCCCATCCCACACCGGATGTGCCTGAAGTGAGAGATCCAGAGACAGGTCTGGGTCCTGCTTCTCCCAGAGGGCCGTGTTGGAACTCACCTCACTCTCCCCCCCTCAACCCTGTCTCACAAACGTGGACCCCAGCTCTGGAGAACGTGGGGAGAACAGTGCTGTCCCCCTGGCCGTACCCTCTGATGCCCCTTCTGCACCCCTCGCAGGCCAGGGTGGCTGATTGAAAGAAGCCCTCAGAGCCCACGATGAACTGGACCACCCCTCCCCCAAACCCACCCAGAACCTGCTTACAGTTCCTCCAGTCTCTCTTTGCTCTCCAGCCCCAGTCCCTGACATGGGCAGCCACCCGCCTCCCCCACCTTTGGAACAAAGGAAACTCAGTGCCACCGTTGACACTGCTGCCACCCTCCCAGGTGGGCTCTGGAGCTGTGTCCCCCTGGGCCCCCCATTCCATCCTCGTCAGAGCTCCACGCCTGGCCTGAGCAGAGGAGGTACCTTCAGCTTCTCGATGGGGCGAGTGACATTGTACAAGTCGAAGGTGTTGATGATGATGGCAGGTGTGGTGAGGAAGAAGAAGAGGAAGAAGAGGAAGGTGTTGATTGTGATGAAGCGGGCCCACCAGTAGAAGCGGCGAATGGACAGGTTTTTCCTGGAGAGGGGTGGGGGAAGGGGACACCCTTAGGACCCCGGGTCCTAAACCTCAGACAGAGCCCACATGCTGTGTCCTGCAGGCCAGTGGCAGGCCCAGGCTTTCCTGGTGTAACTCAGCCCCTTGGACCTAGACCTTCCCTCAATCACACTGTTTGCAAAAGCTCTGAATGCATTGCATGGGTGAATCTTGCCCCCCCAAATAGGTGAACCTTGCCCCCCAAATAGGTGAGTTCTTTCTGCAGGAAAAACCTTTTCCCCAAGGGTTGGTGCCCTCCACGCTTGCGGTGGGCTGGGCTTGGGGCTGGGCAGTGGCTCTGGTGATCAAGGGGACATGCCCACCCCAGTGGGGCTGCACGTGGATAACGGAGTGGTGGGGGAAGGCCCCGGTTCCTCTCCCCATCCTGTTGCCTGTTGCTTTCTTCAGTCTCAGAGGAGCTCACAGGAGAGGGGGAGGACCGAGGGGGCTTACCAAATGATGTCTTTGGGGTGTGGGGCAAGGGCAACCCTCCAGCGGTAGGATTTGACGACGGTGGTCACCGAGGACTGCTGGGGGTACACCCCACACTGGATGTACTTATAATCCTCCAGGATACTGTGGAGATGGGGGGAGACAGATGTCTGGGGGGCAGGATGACAGGCTCGGGAGGGTCCTGGGCCAGGGTTCTGTAGGTGGGGGCTCATACACTTCCGGGGGCCCCTCAGAGCCTTGGGTGTGTCTCCCAGGACCCTGGAGGTGGGCGGTTCCTGGGGTCTAGTTAGGAAGGGACCGCCCAGGGAGGGAGGGGTCCGCATGGTTCTCAGTTAATGTCTTAGACCCTCAACAGCAGTGACAGCACACAGACCTGCGCTTTCTCTGAGCTTGACAGGGGAGCACTAATCTCACCCTCATCTAAGTATCAACGTCCGCTGTCACTGTGTGCTCTCTCTGTGCCCGGCACTGTGCGAGGTGGTGGTAAGCATAATCCCAACTGCGAGGGTCACTATATCAATTAAGGTGCCTGAAGACACAACCAAAGGGGGGCACATGCTGGCCCTGGACCCCCATCTTCGACCTCATTCACGAGTCTGCTGTTAATCAAACCTCACATCTGCTCTACTGAGTGACGATGTCGCAGAAAATAAGCAGTCTCGTCTCATGTAGGTGCATCGTTTTATATAACACACACTAATTAGAAAATCTATCCTTTCTTAACCCTCTGGGAGCTGGATGGGGAAGATATAAGTAACCAAGTTTAACATATAAAAAATCTGAGAGTGTAAGTGATGTGCAAAATTGCACATGATTATTTGCAACTAAATTCTAGGCTGCCCCCTCTCCCTGGGCAGGGCTGGGTTGGCGTGGTCGGCTCCTCAGGGAGAGGTGGGTCCGAAAGCCTCAGGAGAGTGATTCTGGGGCTCTCATCCATTTGACCCAGTCCTAAGGATCTAAGGATCTTTCCAGAACATTCCAGAGTGGGCTCCATCCACTCCCTATCAAGGCAGGGCCGCGAGAGGCTGGGGCAGAGGGGAGGCCAATAGCAGGCGAGGAGAAACGGTGAGCTGAGCTTCTCGCCCTGGGCGATGAGAGAGAAAGTGGGTATCATTCTTGTCCCGGGACAGGGGCCACGAGTTCAAAGGCTCCCCTGACCACCTCATACTGAAGCAAGGATGCATGGGGAGGAGGAGCTCAGGGCCTGACGTCTTTGGGGACCGGCTGAGCCTAGCAGCGGGGAATGGGGAGAGGGGTGCAGCCATGCTGGGGAAGGTGAGGTGGTGGCTGCCTGTAAGGCACATGGAGGGTTGGGGGGCGATCAGGATATGGCAATCTGGAGGGAGGCTCGCTCCTCCTTCCCTTAGCTGAAATGAGGGTGAAGGAAGGTGGCGTCAGAGAAGCAGAGCCCCACTCTTGGGGCTGGGCAGGGCTCGCCCTGGCACTCACTGCTTCGTCATCCTGGAGTCCTGGAAGGTGACAAAGATCAGGTCCAGACGCTTCAACCGAACGCGGTTGAACTCAGCATTGAACTCGTCGGTCAGCTGCTCCTCCAGCTCACTGTAGTACTGCTCTGCGTCTACCTGGGGCGAGATGCAGCCCTCTGAGCTGGTGGGGCTGAGCTCCAGGAAGGCCTCGCCCGGGCACGAGGCTTCTCACCACCACTCAGCAGCCCAGGGATGCTGGGCCTGAGGCCTCAGTTCCACCCCCAGCTCCCTCTGAAGTCTGGCTCAGGACCCCAGGGGGGCTCTAAGAACCCAACTGTAGAACAGGAAGAGGCCATGACTCTAAAATTAGCTTTCTGCTCTTACATCCGGGGAAAGTGAGGCACAGCTGGGGGCTGGGGGGTGCTTTTGGACTTAGGATGGACCCCAGAGAAGTGAAAGAATGCGTTTGCAGCATTTTCAGGAAAGGGGAGTGATTGTCTCTGGACTAGGGTTAAGAGCTGTCCTGAGGCAGGTGTTCAAGTCTTGAGGCTGCCTTTAGCCACAGCTGGGTGAGCGGTAAGATGGGCCCGCCATCTTCACATGTTCCTGTCCTATGTCTCTGAAAGCCCGAGGCCTGGCAGGCTGCAGCAGCCTACTGTACTCTCTCTGGTCCTCCCAACGAGACCGGAAGTGGGCCAGAGCAAGCCCCCCTGACCGCTCTGCAGGTGGCCCAGAAAGGCTTCAGCTCCTCTGCATTCTCAACAGCGAGGCAGGCTGGGTGGGAAGAAAGGGAGGAAGGTGCTGCGGCACCAGAGCATGCTGAGTGGGCCTGGGGCCTGGGGGTGCGCTGCCTGAGTCCTGGACACAGCCTGGGGACCCAGTGCCACAGCCCCTCCTCTGCAGTGCCCCCAGACACCTGTGCCACTTACCTCTCTGAAGCAGGTCCAGCACTTGCAAAAGCAGAGGCGAGAGCAAGGGTGGGTCTTGATCATCACCTTCCCACTCTTCTTGGCCTTGGCTGTGTAGTAGAGCCGGCCCCGCATCGCATGGCGCCTGTCAGCGGCAGGCAGTGGAGGGCGGGGAGGGAATCGTGTGGTCAGGGGCCAGCAGAGCCACATCCTTCACTGCTACCCCCACCCCAGATCTAGACAGGCCCCACTGCAGCCTCACCTCTGATCGTCCAAGTCAATCAGGTTCCTGACGTCGTAGCAGAAGTGGACTCTGGTCACTACACACCCTGGATAGGCCTCGCTGCAGCCACAAACAACGGGTGCTGAGCCTGCTGTGGGGCTGGGACTGTGCCCCCTGCCCTGTGCCCACGGGCGACAGCCCACAGGGCTGGGTGGCACCACTGCCTGTGGTTCCTGGTTCCTGGGCAGAGCATCCAGCTCTTGCCCCTAAGGCCAAACTTCAGGGTTGATCCCCCGTAACCTGAGACTGGCCACATCCTCCCCAGATGACTCAGAACAGGGCCAAGGGGCAGAGCTGGAAGTTGCTGCTTATGGAGAGATAATTAGCTCCTGCAGCTGGGAAGTTGGGTCACAAAAGATGTGCTGTGATGACCTATTGTAGACAACCCCTCCCTGGGCTCATCATTAGAGCAACAAGGGAAAGGAAAACGAGTTCCCCCATCCCCCACACCCAGGCCACTTGGGGAACCCTGACGTCAGAAACCCTGCTGTGGCTCTAGGACTCCCCCGTCC